>JH720205.1:3556-47330 GCA_000231845.2 Tetrahymena malaccensis 436 | reverse complement strand
TAAATCAAGATTTAATTGAGTAATATTCTGACACTTTTCCAGAGCGCCTCCAATACTCTAAGCTCCTTTTTCTCCAATTTAATTCCAGCTAACAAAATTAAATTTGAAATATTGAAATTATTAAATAAACAAAGAAAAAATATTAATTAATTTTATTTATTGATTCAGCAAACAAAGTAAATAATAAACAGAACTTTAGAATTATTTATCTTTTTCAAATAACACTATAAGTTTATTAGTAATTTATCCAATAAATAATAATAATAATAAAAATATTATTATTATTTTATGATTTTTTTTATTTATTATTTAATTTTATAATAATTAATTAATTTAATAAAACTTTAATTTTTATTTATAGATAGTTTATAAATTATTATAAAAATTTATTCAGTATTATTGATTAAAAATTATTTTTCTTGTTAAAAACCTCTATAAAATCATAAAATTTTCGATTTTGACCTATTAATTTTGAGGTGTTAAGATACTTAAAATGATATAAAAGTAAAAGGACAATTAAAACAACAAATTAAATTTAAGAAATAAACATTTACTCTATATTGATTGGTCTAATAGCTTTAAACCTTTTTAAGTCTGCAGTATTAAAGATTTTGAAAATTTTCTCTATAGAATTGAACTTATTATTTGGACTTTATTGAAAAAAATTAATAAAAGAGAAATATAGATTGTGTTGATGTATAAATAAAATTGCAAATAAATAATTTCAAAATAATTAGCAAAAAAATCTAATTTTTAAAATTAAATCATAAATATGGAAGAAAATTAAAAAATAAAATATTTATTTTTTAATAATTTAATTAATTCATTAGATAAAAATATTTGATTTTTTGTATAATCTTAATTATTAAATTCAAATAATGTTTACTTAAATTTAATTTCAAAAGATATTTAATTCTAGTTTTCTTCTTTAATAAAATAGCTAATAGTGTCACTTTAATGATCAAAATTTAAATTTAAACAAATTTCTTTTTCTGACCTTATATTTATTAAAGAATAACTTATTTTATCAAGTAATATTATTAATAAAAAATTTTTTACTCTTTCAAATAGTAATTTAATACTCCTTAGCCATTTATTTGAGAACTAAAAGAATCAAAGTTTTATTCAAAATATGATTATGTCCCAATAAAGTTTAAACTAAATCCACTACAATCAAAATATTCAATCTGATTTTATTAAAACTTTTAGGATTACTTAATTGTGGTGCTTTTCAAAATCTTTAATATCTTTTAAATTTATTCGTTTACTTCTTAGCTTTAATTTTGAGTCAAATTCAATAATTTAGTAGATGTTATTAAATCTTTTTGTATATTACTGCTTTAATTTGTAATTTATTCATATTTTTATCTAAATTTACACTTTAAATCATGGTAAAATTTTTATTCGTAATATGGTAACGGTGTAATTTCAAAATAGAAAATATCATAATATATTTTAATTAATTTATCGATTTCTTCTTTTATTTATTCTTAATCAAAAAAACCAATTTCCTTTAAATTAACTAGTTTTAAGCAAAGATCCTAGATATCTTCATCAAAAAAAAATTCTAATTTTTAATCTTATTTGCTTAATAAATAATTGTAAATTATTTTTATTAGGTTTTGTATTTAATTTCTATAATTCCAATAAAATTCAATGTCTAGTATTATATTTTTGAAAAAAAACTAATTAAGGTATAAACAAGTTTTTTTAATTAACTTTTATCTGTAATAAGAAGTATTATTAGCTTAATCTTCTTTAATAAAATTGATAAGCTCATTTATCTAATCAACATAAGTATTTTTAAGTTTCAAATATTTAACACATTTTATTGCTAACTTATCTATAATTTCTAATCGTTTACTTTAATTAAATTTTTCTAATAAATTATCAAAAATTTTTTAATTAGGTTGAAATTCGCTAGAACTATTTAACTAAATCTTAAAAAGTTTAATTTATAATTCTAATATTTCTTCTAATTTATTATTTTTTTATATAAATTCCACCAAAATTTGATATATTTGCTAAGGCAAGCGCATTTAATTTTTTTTGATTAATATTTTTGTTAGTTTGATAATTGAACTTATTAAAATTTCTTTAGAGTTTAACTCATCACTATTCAAAATTTCTTTTATACATTCAAAAGCTTCTTAATATTTTTCTTTTTTAATTAAGATATAGCTTTTAGTTTACAGTGCTTTCAATTTTATTTTATTTTCCTTTAAATTTAAAATTTTCAATATTTTAAGAGCTATTTCAGCATATTAAAATTAAGATTCATATTAGAAAATTTTATTTTCTTTGTTTATAATTAGGTATTCTTCTATCTTATCTAAATATCTTTCTAAGAATTATTTTGTTTCAGAGTCATTTTGATTAATTAAACACTCTATGAACTTATTAGGTAATTAAAAGCAATCTATTTCAATAGAATTTTTATCATCTTGAGTAAGTTCTTCTATTTATTTTTTTAATTTCTCCTAAATGATTTCATGTGTTTAAAATTTAGTTAATAAAACTTTTATAGTTTTAGCAACTGAATAAATGTCGTGATAAAAAGGTAATTTTTTATTAACTTCATTTTCTGGTATATATCCTGGTGTACAATCATCTGCTTCAACATAAGGATTATTGATATTTACTACCTTTGAAGCTCCAAAATCTGATAATATATATTTATCTTTAATTTTTAATATATTTCCTGGTTTAATATCTGAATGATAGATATATTTTTATCTAAGCTAAATTAAGAAATATAGACAAGTAAAAATAATGTTTAAAATTTAATCTAAATTATATTCTTTTATTTTATTATATTCCCTAGCCAAACTAAATTAGCATATTTACATTGCATGAATAATATATTTTTATTTATTGAATTTATTTTCAATAAGATGTGAAGTTTAAAGATCTAAAACATATTCTACTTCTTTAAATTATTTAATATTATCTAATTCAGATAAATTACTTTTTAAAGTCTCATCATTTATTTTTATAACTCTAAAAGCAACATTTTCTTCTCTGTTAACAAATATGTCTGCTTCTCCACCACTAATTATATAATCACCTAACTTAAATATTGAACTTAGAAACTCATATTCTTCAACTTTTATAATTTATTTGCTTTTATCTACTTTGCTTATTAAAAGTGTTTAATTTTCATTTTAAATAGATTCTATATCACCTATTTCGTGCACTTTAGGTTATCCTCCAACCATAGTTACTCCCATTATAAGATTTAAATCCTATACTGATATTTTTTGTTTGTTGTTATCTGTTTTGGTTAATAACTAATTCTAATTTTAGTCTTCATTTTCATAAAATTACTAATTTTCATTTAAATTCTAATTTTTATTTTAACTAGATTCTATATTAACTTCTTTTTAGACTGTATCTCTTTTTGGATCAATATTTACTCCTTTTCTAAAAGTTAAATCTTATTCTGATATTTTTTGTTTGCTATTATCTTTTTTGTTTATTAGCTCTTTAAATTAATTCTAATTTTAGTTTTTATTTTCATAAAATTACTAATTTTCATTTTACTAAGATTTTTCTATCTTTTTGTCACTTTAAATTTGCATATATTCAAACAGACTTATACAATTTTAAATTTATTCTATCAACAATTAATCTTCAATTTCTATTCTTATAGAATTTATATCTTCATTTTAATTTTAATTCCATTATATTTATTCATCATCTAGTTAACAAGCTTAAATTTTTTACTTTTCACTACCTCCAAGTAATTTAATTTTTATACAGTTAAAATCTGATTTTATATTTATATTTGAGAAATATTTTTGGACATTTACTTTTTATTAAATCTTTAATCTATTTTTTAATTTATTTTCTAGACATTGAGATATATTTTTTAGCCTATTGTTTGTTTTGAATATATTCAATATGTTGGCAGATTTATTTTAATCTATGAAATTTTATAAATTTAATTTATTATTGATTAATCTCTTATCTAAAACTGCAGATAAATCAAAGAGTTTATTTTAACTTTAAATATAAAAGAAATAAATTATTAATAAAAAATAATGTATAAATATTAAGTTGCTAAGATATTATTATGAAAGTTAACTGATAACTAATATATAGGTGAGTAAATTTGAAAATATTATTTTTAACTAAAAATAACAAAATAGCAGTGCATTAAATAGCAGTTAAATTCTATAAAGGTAATCCAAAAAAATTTTAAATTCAATTAATATTTAAAAATCAATTGTTTATTATATTATTATTTGTAAAAAAATTACTTTTGATCACAAGTTTATTTCTTTCTGTCATTATTTATGAATGAAGGAATCTTAAAATTATAAAATAGAAAAAAAGTTAGTAAATATGAAATATATTTATATAAATATCATTAAATTAGTATGTTTAATTATTTGCACAATAAGTGGAAATTTATTGTAGATATATTAAAACTCTGATGAAATTTATTTCTTATTTTTTGACATACTAAGAACTAAAATCTGATTAAGCATCTTAAGTATTTGAGAAATCATTTAAATAAATAGTACTCTATCTATTTATTAAGTTTGATTCATATTTAAATGGGGTAAAAGGTAATTAACATAAAATTTAGATTTATTTGCTTTAATTATCAGAATCTGCAAACAATTAATCACATTTATCTAGTAATTCCTTAAATTAAAAGTAATTTACTTCATTCTATAATCGGTACTATATGTTAATATATTAGTCCATTTTCTAATGGAATTAAGATTAAGTTTTCATAGATTGAGCTGATTTGAAAGCAGCTATTATTTAAAAATGTAAATAAATATAAATTTATAAAAATAAAAAGTTAGAAAAATAAATGAATAGTTAAAAAATAATCGTATTTTTATTATTATAAATAACAAATTGTAATATTTAAAATTAAAATCTGGTTGATTACTTTATTTTATCTTTTAGAATCTAAATGAATTATAAGATTTACTTTCTTTTTCAAGTATGATATCTTAATGAATAGCTTACTAGGTAATTATTAATTTCTCTTACTCTTATAATTGGATACCAAAGCTTTACTAACTTTTTGGATATTAAAATTTTTATTAAGAGTTTTAATTAGCAAATTCTGAAAAATCTTTTCTTTTTTAGGTATCTTAGATTAAAAATTTCTTTATATTTTTGTAAATTTAAGAATAATTGTTAATTATTTATTTATTATTATCATTTAAATTAAGATCAATTTGAGCATTCTCAATATAAGCTGTGTCTTCAGCTATCTACATTTTAACCATGATATCTTAAAATATTTTGAAATCTTTAATTGCTAGCAATATTTTATATATTCTAGACCCAACTATTTCAAAGCTTCTACTTTATTGCTTGCTATCAAAATATTTCTTAAGGCATTGGATTAATTAATTTTCTATCACGTAAAAATATTTTTTTGATTATATTTTCTAGTTAAATTAGCAGATTATTTTTGATTATTCTTTTATAAAATCCTATTTAAAAATTTATTTTTTTATAAATTAGAAATTATTATAAAAAAAGCTTAAGATTTGAAAATAAAACAATAAAAAATGAAAAAATTCATATTCTTAAATTAATATTCAACAGAATAATAATTAATTACCAGTAAGATAGCTGAATAAATTATGAGATTAAGTTTATTTTGTTTCGAATTGTTTAAAATGTTACTTTCTTCAGCAGTTAATCTTGTTTTTTGATAGTTTGAAATCAAATACGCTTTATCTTTCTTTAAAATATTGGATTTTGAAGTTAATTAATCCTTGAATATTGATAATAACTCCTTTTTTTAATAATGTTCTGTTAATTCTTCAAGTAGAATGGATTATCTTTATGGTATATTTTGGTTATCTAGTTCTAATATGGCTAACTTAAACACCTAATGATGGTCCTAAATTACAAATAATCATGTGTTAGAATATATTATTAAATAAGTTTTTTACTTTTACTTATATTCTGGAGAACCCCTTTTCAACTTCATAAGTAAAATGAGCTTATAGACTTTTCTATAAATTTAAAGTATATTAGATTATTATATTATTTAAATACATTGAAATATACCTTTGAGTTTTTGCAGCTTCTTAATATGTTGATAACAGAAGCTAATGCAACATTGTCTTTTTTTATTTAAGAATTATTTTATATTATTTTATAGCTATATTTGTAAATATTGTTTTTATTACAAAGCTTATTCATTTCTTGTATTAAGAGATTCTGTATTTTTATACCTCTAGGTAGAGTATTTTTATAGTGCATAACATTTAAAGCTTCTATTTTTGCGAATGCTAAAAGTTTTTTTACATGTTAGTTAGGGTAATTCTTATTTTTTATTATCTCTTCAAGCATGCCCTTCATATTATCTATTATTTAAAGTTAATTTACTTAAATAAAATGAATGAAAAACATGATGTAAATTTTATTTAAAAGTAATATTTCTATCTATTTAGCTATCAAGTTTTTTTGATTCTCACAAATAAATGCTGATTAATTAGCCAAAATTTTCATACAATTAAAAATAAAAAATTTATCTAACTAAGTTTTTCATTTATTTTTATTTGCTTGTAAAATTTATCTGAAATAAAAGTAATAATTAGTGGGAATTATATTAAATACACAATATCTGTAGTAAATTTCTTGCTATTATTACTTTGCTTTTATCTTATTATCGAAAATTTTATTAGACTGTAAAAAACTAATAAGGTTTAAATAAGGTGTTCATTTTATTTGAAAGCAGTGTTAAAAAAAAGTAAACTATATAAAATAAATAAAAATATTACCTATTTTTAGAAATAAAAGTCTCAATAATTAAGTTTTTAATTTAGATTAATATATTTTTAAAAATAAAATATTGTAGATTAAGCCTTTTATAATTTAGTCTATTTATTAAAAATTAAAATTTTTAATTTATTTTTAAAAATAAAATAAAATTAAAAAAAAATAAATAAATAAATAAATAAATGTAGCTAATTTAGTTATTAAATACCTTTTTTAATAGAAAGAATTCCATCAACTAGTTATAAAATTTTAATAATTTTTCTTTATCAAAAGTAGTTTCTATTATATTTTGTAAAAAATTTTAAATCTACCATTTATAGAAAAGTAAATGTTATTAATTAATTACTTATATTTTTTTGCTGAAAGAATCTTAGTACTTTTAAATTTTATAGTCATAATAAACTTATGATAAAAAATCTAAGTTTTTTATAAAAAATATCAAAATACTTCAAAAAAAATCTAGCATAAAAATTAAATATGTGATAGAAAAACAAAGGAAATGAATAATTACCTAAAAAAATTGAATTTTCCTTTCAATATGCTATAAAATTAAATAAGGCAAAGACTTATTAATCCTATCTATTAACAAAATGAATACATAAGTAAAATAAATAATTATATTATAAATAAAAATATTATTAATTTTTTAATCGTAAAAATAAAAATTGATCAAATTTTAATTAAAGTAATGTTTACCTATATTTTTTGAAGGAGCTTCTTTATTGATTAATTATAATATTTGTAAATAAACCTCAATCTTTTAAAATCTATTTATTTTTTTTTAATTAATAAAAATATTATGATTTATTATAAATAAATAAGTAAATTTCTTATAAAATAAAATAATTTATTAATAGTAAAAGAATTTAATTAAATTAATAATTACCTTATAATATTGAGTGAGGAATATCTAATAAATACTAATTTATATTTTAATAATAAAAAATGTGTTAAATAATTAATTTTAATAATTTTTAATAAAAATCTAATTAACCCTAATTAATTATTCGAAAATAAATAATTACTTTAAAAAATTCAATATGTCTCCTTCAGTTCTTTATAGATTTAAATAAGTCAAAGCCTTAATCGTAAATCTACTTTAATAAAAATATTTATAAATTTAATACAAAATTAAGTTAAGTAGATTATATAAAAATCTAACTAAATTTATTAATTAAACAATAGAAAATATATAGAATATTAATTAAAATGAAAATTACATGTATTTATTGAAGGGAATATGTTGTCTATATCTATTCTAAATCTTATAAAACCTATTTATTCATTTTTATAATAAAAAATTATAATACAAGTATTTGAAAAAAAAAATACATTTATTTTTAATAAATCTCTAAAAATATAAATATATTTATTTTTGAAAAATAAATTTAATTATATTAATAATTACCTTATTATATAGAATAAGGAAGAAACAATTTGTTATGAATACTAATTTATATTTAAAAAACTGTTATTTTAAGAATTTTAATAAAAAATAATCTCTTAATAAATTAATAGAATAAAATAAATGAAATAATTAAAATAATAATTAATTACCAATTTTTCTCAATGTATTCTCAGCAAATTTTTATTTTTATTATAAATTTTTAATTGTAAATTAATCTAATTCTTAATTATTAAAAATAATATTAATTTAAATATGTTTCAAAATTAATATATTACAAATAAATTAAATTTATTTATAAAAAATGAATGAAATTAATTTAATTGATAAATGTCTTTAAGATTTGAATATTTTTAAACATGATTGATAATAAATAAAGATAAAACCTTACTTACCAACTCTATTTATTATTCAAAAAATAATTGAATAGTAAAATAAATTGAAAATAAATGATAATCTTATCAAATCTATGTATTCATATGAAAGTGAATGAAATTAATTACCTTCATATTCATTAAGAGAATCTCATTATTTATTAACATTTTTTTGTATTAACTATAATAAGTTTCTTTTTAAAATATAAACTAAAGCAAAATCCTTGAAATTCTATTATTAATTTTCAAAATTTATAAATATTAATTTTTTAGAAAAATTAATTGATTGTAATTAATAACCTAATAAAATCTGTTAATTAATTAATTAACTAATATATTTATATAGAACCCTTCTAAAATGAATGAAGTTAATTAAAAAAAATTTACCTTATTTAATTGAATAATCTTAGCAATTTTTTAATTTATTTTTATATTATAATAATTCTATTATAAAAAGTCTAAAAAAAAAAAGGCTATCCACATGTCTTACAAAAACCACGTTTTTGTTAAAATTTTTAAATTACGCATACCTATTTTCTTCTCTTCATATTCTTCAGCTAAATAGAGCTAATACCAAGCTTTGGCTAAACATCTGTTGACATTTTCCTATTCTGTTAATAAGCTATCATTGCTATGCTTAATTTCTTCATTAGAATCAATTGGTTAAACTGATGTAATTTCTCTTTTTTCTTAACGAGTTTCAGCTTTTAGTAGTTGCGATTAAGCTCCATAATGATTTAAAATCCCACATATTAGCTATTCATATTCTTTTTTCATGATATCAATGCTATCCTTAAGCTACTCTTAAATACAATCCAGTTATTTGGTAGTATCATCTCTTTTTTCTCTAATAGTTCTAGCTTTTAGTACAAATGATTAAAACTAATCATTAAAATAATCTTAAAGTTATGTGAATGGATTCTGCTGCTGCATCTTCTAAATGAATTTCTGATATTCAAATTCGCTAATATGATAGCCTTAGCTGAGCTTCTTAGATATGCTCTTGACAAGTTTTACCTATTATTAGGTTAACATTCCTTTCTTTAGACTTACTCTAACAGGTTTTAGGGTTTGTGCGTAGCTGATTAACTAACTAACTAACTTTGGGGTTTACTTTTAATTTTGTTATTACTAACAAGGCAGTTTTTATTAAGATATTATTTATAAAAAAATTCAAAGGATTGATTTCTGATTTTTTATAAGGTAAATAAATATGTATTATTTATTAAATATAGCCTTAACAATTAGAAAAGATTAATCTAAATTTCATTCGTTTGTTGGTTACTGACTTATTGTCAATATACTAATTAGTCTTCAAATAACAATAAGAATAAAAATAAAAAATTTCGATTATATTTTTTATAAAATATTATTTATTTAGCAAAAAAATATATACATTTCTTTCATAAATTAAACGAAAATTTAAAATTTAAATTTAAATTTAAAAATATAATTAATTTTTTAATAAAATATTTTTTTATAAATTTTATTTATTTTTTTAATATATAATTTACAGTATATTTTTATTAATTAAAATATTTATTTTTTTAAAAATTTGTGTTAAGGTATATATTTTTTAAAATAAATGTGATATTCGTAATGTACATGATTTTGTGATCAATTATAAGTATAACATGTTGATGTTTTGAGAAGTTTAAAATTTTTTTGTCCATAAATGTAACTAATTTTATACGCCACTGCATACGCTGCATAGGCTGCATAATAATTTTGTCCTAAATACTTTTTACATGTTTATATGATTCTTGAAGCTGAATATTTGAATATTCTGAATATTATGATCGTTTCAAATGAATCATAATTTAACAGAAAATATCGTCAAAAAAAGGAAAATATTTTAAAAAAAGGGGATCGCATTCCCACTGTTTTATATATCTTGGCCTTCTGAAAGTTGCGAGAAACTTGCAAACCTTATGAAATTAATCAAGACTAATAAATAAAGTTTGCCTAAGCAACTAATATTAATGTATCAGCTTGCTTTTATATTTATTATTAGATTCTATGATTATTTAAGACTCTGCAAATATATCTGAAGGAAAACCTACAAGATATTTATTTTAAGTATCCAGAAAATGTTATGTTCTATTCAATTATTTTTAAAAATGCGTAAGAAAAAGTTTAAATGCTAAGTTTTATATGTATTACTTATGTTTTTATTTTGCAAAAATTTATACTAACATCAATTTAATTTGCTACATTTGTTTATAAATTGCTTAGTCTATTTCCACTATTTTGTATATCCTGAATAAAATCTTAGGGACTCAAGAAATTTACATGTAATAAATATCACTATCTTACTTGTTATTGAGCTGCTCATAACTTAGCGACTTCATTTAGTTATCTCTATTTAAATAAATTTAACAACTATTCCTATTTTAAATATGCTTTACTTACTTTTTTAATAATTATTTTAGAAAATCTTTCTAATTCTACTTCTTTCTAAAAGTTTAATCCAAGTTTATTTTTGAGATCCTCCAATTTATTCAAATAAGATACATTTTATGCCCCTAAAACTGCTTTAAATAAGGGCAAACATTTTTCAATACTTCATAATAATTAAGCTGACCTAGAATTTATTTTGATTATATGTATTAGTATTTCAAAAAGCTTTTAAAAAGAACAATTTTCTCCTAAGCATACGCGAAGCCAAATGACTTACTTAAATCCTCATTATTAGTTTCTATTATAGTAATATCTTTGCGATTTGCTACTTCAATTTTCTTTTTTATGAATCTTGATTTTTAATTCAAATTATGAAGTTAGCATAAAGAAAATCAAGATCTTATTATTTAATAATAGAGATTTATCTAGCTTTATGAAAGATTCCTTGCTATTTGCTTCACTAGTTAAAATTAAGAAGTTTTTTTCATTAATTTTTGATCAAAGAGGGCTAATTTCTACTTTAAAAACTTTCATTTTAATCCTTTTATTATTTAAGATAATATATGAATACAAACTACTTAGTAATTTACTTAATTCTTATTTAATCAATAAAAAAAATATCCTTTAAAAATACATGAAAATCTAAAAAGATCAATACATTTTAAACAGTTTGAAAATTGAATGCAATAAATTTATTTAGCATGGTAAACTCAAATTGTTTTATTATAAATATTGACCTATATTATATTTGCTATATACAAATTCAACATAATAAATGCATAATATATTGATTCCATCCATTTTTGTGGAAAATAAATAAATAAATTTATTTTTTGAATTAATTATAAAAATGAAATATTTGTAAAAAATAAATTTTAAATAAAAATTAGAAGTTTTCAAATTAATATATTTTTATTATTTTTTAAGTTAAAATTTAAATTGAAATAAATAAAAATATTTTAAGATATATATTATATAATATTTAATAGATTTTATATTTATTAATTATATTATTCTAATATGTACTATATAAAAGTACATATATTTCTATATTCACTAAATCTTATTTTGCTCACTCAAATTAGCTATGACCATGCTTTCCCTATATATTTTTTTAATAATTTAAATTAAATATTAGTTCGCTACTTTTTTATATGAATAAATAATTTTCTTTTTAGGAATATATATTAATCTGTCAAATTATTCCATTTTAGATGATTAATATGTTCTCTTAACTCAACTAAATTTGTATAAAATTATAATTTTTTACTTTCTTGCAACTTCTTTTATCTAAAACAGGTTTTGGCTTGAAGATTCCTGAGTTTACTATTCATATGAGTCAAAAGTAGAACAGATCTGATTAGCATTATACCATTAAGAAAATAATACTAATTTATTTTTGCATTTTTTTTATCTAAATAACAAATTGTGAGCAAAATTTGAATATTTAGATTGAATCAATTAGCTTTTAGCTTAATTAAGTATTCTTTTTTTCATTTTTATATTTTATTTTTGAATATAATGACTTAGTTGCTTAAATATTCCCTATTAGCTGTTTATTAGAAGTCTTTTATATTTATATCTACTTCTATTGTTAGTTAAAGGTAAAAAATGAATCATATATCATAAAGATTTCAGCCTATCTATCTTATATAATTTATTAATATTTTTAAATTTATCTAATAATGCTTCTATGTTGGACAAGTTAAAATTCAAGAAGATTTAAAACATTATTTTTTATATTTGTAAAAGATGGTAATTCATAATGATAATTTTTTTTTACCTTATCATTCATGCCTTAAAATATATAAATAAAACTATATATTTATACAATCGCAAATGATCGACTTATATTTTCAAAATCTATTGAATTCACCTTCAACCGCATAAAATTTTCAATTAATTCTTGATTTCAGTAACCATTTTCATGGAATCTTAACCTATAAATTAATTAACTAAAAGCTTATTTATCTAATTAACTTCTTTAATATATGACTAAATTGAATTTAATTACTTTATCAAATATTAAATAATCTTTTATTTGTTACCTTTTTAAAGCACTATCTATTTTTCTTAGTTTCCTAATACATGATTTTTACTAAGAAAATAGAGGATTGGTTTTTAATTAAGTAAAATAAATAGAAAAGATATAATCCTTTAATTGTTAAGCTATTTTCAATAGGTAAACATATATATTAGATTCATTCCATTCTCTTTAATTCAAATAAAAAAATCAAATTCAAGCTTTTTTTATATTAATCTTAGTTCATTTCTTAAAAATTATTTTGTTTAATATAAAATTTTTAAATTAAAATTAGAGTGAATATCACTAATTTTCTATCATTTTTAAAATAAATATTTAAGACTTTCAATTAATATTTTTTACTTTTGTTATTTAAAAATAAAATAGTATTTTTTAATTAAAACTGCACTGATTATCTAAATCTTAGAAAATAATTTTAATTAATATAATTCTTTTAGGCTAAAGAACTTGCAAAAATCATCAATTTACTTTCATTTCTAAAAATAAAAATTTAAGACTTCAATTATTTTTATTATTTAAAAATTTTTTATTTAGAATATTTTTCTATTAAAAATCTATTTATCATTTTAATCTTAGTCCATTAGTAAAAAATATTTTTAATTAAATTAAAGCATTTGAGTTAAAATCATAGCAAAAGTTTTGGATTTATAATCATTTTTAAAATAAATATTTAAGACTTTTAGCTACCATTTTTATTTTTGTTATTTTAAAAATAAAAGAATATTTTTTATAAAAACACCTCTTATTTCCATAATCTAAGTTCATTTCTAATAAATTATTTCACTTAAGATAATTATTTTAAGAAAAAATACCAGCAATAGTTACCATTTTACATTCAATTTAAAAATAATATATTAAAGATTTTGTATTACTTTTTTATATCTTTGCTAAATAATATGAAACTCAGTTTTAAAAAAATCTGCTTATCTTTATAATCTAAATAAATATATTTCTATTAAATAATTTTCATTAATTTATATTTTTAAATTAAAATTCTATTGAAATCATCTTTTTACTTTTATTTTGAAAATAAATTAATTAGATGTAATTATGATTTAAATTAAGTAACCTATCTTTCATAAGATCCATCATATTTAAAAATTTTTTTTTTTAAGTTACCTATTAATGGTGAAATAAAAATGGAAAAAATGTGAAAAATTTTAGATTAAGACAAAAATCAAATATACTAGATATACTTGTGCATTTAATTAATATCTTTCTTTATGGTTAGCTAAATTAAAAAATTAAATTTAAGAAAAATAAGAAAATAGTAGATTTAATCATAGATGAATTAGCTAAGCATATTTTTTTGGCAATATTTTATAATGTTCTTTGATGAATGGTCATAAGATTTTGCAAAATAAGTTAATTAGTAGTTTATTAATGTTGTCTTGGGTAGGTAGGAGGAAAATATAAATTTTTTGTGAACAATTTTTAATTTTTATTTTAAAATATCCAATTTTATTATATCATATTTTAAATAAATAAATATATAAAATAATCTTCTTTTATTTGTAAATATTTCATTTTAAACTTATACTCTTCAAAGTAACTATTAATATTTGTTTTTATATTATTCATTTACATGCAATACCTAATAATAATTTTTTTTATCAGTTCATTTATTTCCTACATTACAGTTTTTCAATATAATTTAACTTTTTATAAAATTAAAATAAATTAAATACACATTAATAAATTTTATTATTACTGTTTATTACTTTGATATTGTTAAATTTAGTATGTAAATGTTTATCTAAATTTATTGATACATTTTCATTTACATGATTATAATTTTTTTATAAATGAAAATGGTTTGAATTAAACAAGAAAGATCTTAAAAAATAATCAAATATTACAAAATTAAAATAATTTATAATAATTAATTATTTAAATAAACACTTGTATTAAATATATAATAGACTCTTTTTTTAATTAAGCTGAAATTAATAAATTTAATCCCTTATTTAAATATTTAATCAAAAATAAATTATTAAGTAAAACAGACTAAAAATTATAGTCAATTTATGGTTGAATTTCCAATATTATTTTAATTAAATAATAAAATATTAAATAATAAACAAATAAATAAAAAGAAATAAATAAATAAGTAAGAAAGATACAGAAAGATAGATTGAGAAAGAAATTATTAAAACGATTTAAATAAATTACTTTAAGTTAAGACTCAATTCAGTAATATTTTTTAATTTTCCTAAGGCACTAACAATCCTCTTGGCCCCATAACTACCAATATTATTTTAACTTATGAAATATACCAATAGTAAATAAATACAAAGAATTAAGTAATTAAGATAGAGATAGACTGAAAAATAAATGAGAAAGAAAATATTAAATTTGTTAAATAAATTACTTAAAATTCAGATTTAATTCAGTAATATTTTTTAATTTTTCTAAGGCATTAGCAATACTACTGACTCCATCATCGCTAATATTATTCCTACTAATAAAATATTTAGATAAAAGATAAATAAAAAACAATAAAGAAAGAGAGACAGAAAGCCATATTGAGAAAGAAAAATATTAAATTAATTTAAATAAATTACGATAAATAAAGACTCAATTCAGTAATATTTTAACATTTCTCTAAAGCATTAGCAATGCTCATTGCTCCATCATCACAAATATTGCTTATAAGGAATATTAATAATAAAAAAAAGAAATAAGTAAGAGTGAAAAAAAGACAAATACAGTATTTATTCACTAATTAATTTCTCGCTACTTTCAAAAAAAAATGGCGAAATATGAAAATAGCGAAATAATGAAGTTTTGAAAAAAGAATGTCGAATTGTGAATAATTAAAAAATAAAATAAAAATAAAATCAAGAAATATATATTTATCACTATTTTTGAAAATAAATTTGTGATTAATTATTGTTATATTTAATTTGTTTTGGCTGATTAACTTCGGAAAATTTTATGTTAACATCAAAAAATAGATTTTTAGATAAAGCTCAAATTTACACTATGTAATATTAACCTCAAATGTATAAATTGTATACTAAAATATATTGCCCAATGGTGTTATTTGCGTAATTGATATAATTTATGGATTTATTTTATAAATTCGCCATTATTCACTGTTTGAAAGAAAGAGAATGAATGCTAAATTGATTTAAATAAATTACTTTAATTCAAGACTCAATTTAGTAATATTTTAAAATTTCTCGAAAGAATTAGCAATCATCTTGGCTCCATCATCACCAATATTATTGTAACTTATAAAATATATCAATAGTAACTAAAAAGAATTAAGTAAGTAAGAGGGATACAGAAAGGTATGTGATAAACAAAATATTAAATTGATTTAAATAAATTACGAGAAGCTTAGACTCAATTCAATAATATTTTTAAATTTCTCTAAGGCATAAGCAATGCTATTGGTTCCACTGTCACTAATATTATTCTTACTAATAAAATATTTAAAAAATAAGTAAGTAAGAGAGTAACAGAAAGACTTATTGAGAATGAAGATATTAAATTAATTTATATAATTTACGATAAATTAAGACTCAATTCAGTAATATTTTAAATTTTTTATAAGGCATTAGCAATGCTCTTGGCTCCATAGTCACCAATATTATTGTTACTAACAAAATATTTAAATAGCAAATAAATAAATAAATAAATAAATAAAAAGACATAAGTAAATAAGTAAGAGAGAGAGGGAGACAGAAATACAGATTGAGAAAGAAAAATTTTCAATAAATTACAATAAGTTAAGACTTTATTTGGAAATATTCAAAAATTTCTATAAGGATTTAGCAATTCTCTCAGTTCCATCCTCACCAATATTATTACATCTTATAAAATATTTGAACGATAAATAAATAAGACGAGATAAGTAAGTAAGTAAGTAAGTAAGTAAGTAAGTAAGTAAGTAAGAGAGACAGAGAGATACATTGAAAAAGAAAATATTAAATTAATTTAAATAAATTACAATAAATTAAGACTAAATTAAATAATATTTTAACATTTCTCTAAGGCAAAAGCAATATTCTTGGCTCCAACCATACCAATATTATTACATCTAATAAAATATTTAAATGATAAATGAATAAAAAGAAATAAGTAAGTAAGTAATAGACAGAAAGATAGATTGAAAAAGATAATATTAAATTAATTTAAATAAATTACAATAAATTAAGACTCAATTCAGTAATATTTTAACATTTCTCTAAAGCATTCGCAATACTCTTTACTCCATCATCACCAATTTTATTATTACTAATAAAATATTTTAACAAAAAATAAATAAACAGATATTAGTTAAGTATGTATGAATTTATGTAAGTAAGTAAGTAAGTAAGTAAGAGAGTGAGAGAAAGACAGATAGATAAATAAACTGAGAAAGAAAATATTAAATTGATTCAAATAAATTACGATAAACAAAGGCTCAATTCAGTAAGGTTTTATAATTTATCTAAAGCATCAGAAATTCTGTTAGCTTCAATGTCACCAATCTTATTGTTACTAGTAAAATATTTAAATAATAAAAATCTAAAAAGATATTAATTAATTAAATAAGTAAGTAAGAGAGATACAGATTGACAGTATACGAAAAAATAAAAAATTCATTTCAATAAATTACTATAAATTAAGATTTAATTTTGTAATATTTTAACATTTCTATAAGGCATCAACAATTCTCTTGGTCCCATCACCAATATCATTGCATCTAATAAAATATTTAAGTAATAAATAAGTAAGAGAGAGAGAAAGACAAATTGAGAAAGAAAACATTAAACTGATTTAAATAAATTACTCTAAATTAAGACTCAATTAAGTAATATTTTAAAATTCCTCTAAACCATTAGCAATACTCTAGGCTTAATTGTCACCAATCTTATTGTTACTAATAAAATATTTAAATACTAAATAAATAAAAAGAAATAATTCAGTAAGAGAGAGAAAAAAATAGATTGAGAAGGAAAATATTAAAATTTCTTTTGAAATTCAAAGTTATTGTTTAATTAATCAAATAATTATTTTATGAAATAAAGCCAAATAAAACTAAATAATATTGATTTATAAATATTTAAATAAGTTTATGAATATCTAAAATGAATTTAAATTAAGATGCTTAAAATGTAGTAAATTTTAGATATCTTTATTTAAGTTTTTTGCCAGAAGTTCATTTTTTCTTCATGGCCTAAAAAAATCCTCCAAATTAATTCTCTGATTATTCAAAATAAAAAATCAATTATTCATTTTCTAAATATATATTTATATTTGGATTCATCTGTATCTAAACAAACATTTTATCAGTTTTTGTTTATTTTAAAAAAATTCAAAGGTAATAAAAATAAACCAAAATACATCAATCTTGATTGAATTTAATACCAATTTTAATATCAACCATAATTTTATTTTAACAAAAATTCAATCAAATTAAAATTTCATCTTTTTTTAATACTCAAGACTATTTTTTAGAAACTGAATTTATTTAATAATAGATTCATTTTTAAATAAACTTAAAATAATATAAATTAGTTATATAGCTAAAATCAAAAATACTAAATAAAATTAGTTAAGGAAATTTATTAATTAATTTAGTTTTTAATATATATAAGTAATTAAATTTGTGGCAAATACTTACTAAAAGTTTAAAAAAAATTTTTTTAAATTAGTTCTATTCTATACTTTTTTAATTTATCAATAAATCAATTATTTAATTCTAATACTAAAGTTAATTAAAGCTTTAAAATATTACCTTAAATCTATATCCAATTTAGTCATATTCTAATGAGTCTCTAAATAATTAGTTCCAAAATGATGAATTTTATTCAATCTAATAAACAAATATTTAAATATATAAATAAAAAGAAATAATGTCATAAATTAGAGGAAGCAAAAATTAAAATGATTAAATTACTGTGAATCAAAATTCAAACTAAATTTATTAAAATTCAATAGTACATTCAAAATTATTTTTACTTCTTGATCAGTGTTATTTTTACTAGTAAAATATTTAAATAAAAAAAATAATTAAAATATAGATAAAAATTCAGATTTAGAAAGAAAATATTAAAATGATTTAAATAAAATACTTTAAATTATAATTGAATTAATTAATATTTTAGTAACTCTCTAAGATATTATAATTATCATTTACTGTTGAATTACCAATATTATTCCTTCTAATAAAATATTTAAAATATATATAAATAAAATAGAGTGACAGAAAGAATAAATTCAAAAAATTAAAATAATTAAAAAATACTACTTCAAATAAAGTCTGAATTTAGTTCCAATTATTTTATCACTCAATCTAATATATATTTAACTAATAAGTAAGCTGAAAGAAATAAATAATAAAGTGACAGAAAAACAAATTAAGAAAATAATATATGATATTATTTAAATTCATTACTATATTTGCAATAACGTAATATTTTAAAAATTTTCTATGGTATTAGCAATGCTTTTA
Source organism: Tetrahymena malaccensis 436 (assembly GCA_000231845.2). Taxonomy (NCBI): domain Eukaryota; phylum Ciliophora; class Oligohymenophorea; order Hymenostomatida; family Tetrahymenidae; genus Tetrahymena; species Tetrahymena malaccensis. The sequence goes on along the minus strand of JH720205.1, from coordinate 27,894 downwards.
GATCCTTCTCGACCAATATAATTGTAACTGATAAAATATTTAAATAGTAAATAAATAAAAGAAATAATTGATTAAGAGAGAAACAGATAGGATTAGAAAGGAAATGTTAAAGTAATTTAACTAAATTACTCTAGATTAAGTTACAATTTAGCAATATTTTAATAACATTCTAAGCTACTTAAAATGGCTTTAGCTCCATAATCACCAATATTATTCTCACTAATAAAATATTTAAATGATAAATATATAAAAAAATAAAACAGAGACAGAAACAGTTTGAGAAAGAAAAAACTAGAATCACTTTTTAAAATTTGTAAAGTATTGTATTAATTAAATGTTAATATTTCTTTTTTTGAAGCAAACTAATAATAATTAAAATTTATTTTTATCATTTTTCATATCAACCCTTATTAAAAAGTAAATAAATATTTCTAATTGAAGTTATCTTATTTTTTTTTAAATTTTTGTTTATTTATTTTTTTTTAATGTGAAATTTCTGAGAAATGATTTTTTGGGGTTAAGTGGGTTTGTGTTTCCAATATCTAATATATACAGTACAATATATTTAATAGAGGTATTAAATTTACCTTTTTAAATAAATTAAAATAATTTGAAATAAGATTAAAGAAATTAAGTAAAATTGTGAATTTTAAATAATTTCAACTTTAATTTAAAAAAATAAAAATATTATATTATTATAAATCTATTATAAAAATAAATAATTTTATTTTAAATAATAAATTTAAATTATAAAGTTAGTAAATTAAGGCATTTTAAACCTAAATTTATCCCAAATTAATTTAAAATATTAATATGTTTTTTAGCTTGTTCAGGAAGTGCTAAAAATTATGATTTAAAACTTTTGTATTTTTATTTCGATTTATTATTAAAATAATTATTTAAATTTTAAATATTTACTTATTTTTTTTTAAATAAACTTGTTAATATAAATTTAAGAAAATTACACAGATAAATCAAGATTTAATCGACTAATATTTTTAAACTTTTACAGAGCGCTTCCTATACTCTCAGCTCCTTTTTCTCCAATTTAATTTGAACTAATAAAATTTAATTTGAAACATTGAAATTATTAAAAGAATGTATTATTTAATTGATCCAACAAAATAAATAATAAACAAATTTAAGACAATAATTTATATATTTTTGGTAAAATAGAATAATATATTTAAATTTTAAGAAAATTACTTTAAATTAAGATTTAAAACTTATGTATTTTTATTTCGATTTATTATTAAAATAATTATTTAAATTTTAGATATTTACTCATTTTTTTTTAAATAAACCTGTTAATATAAATTTAAAAAAATTACCCAGATAAATCAAGATTTAATTGACTAATATTTTTATACTTTTACAGAGCGCTTCCAATACTCTCAGCTCCTTTTTCTCCAATTTAATTTGAAATATTGAAATTATTAAAAGAAAATGCATTAATTAATTGATCCAACATAATAAATAATAAACAAATTTTAGATAATAATTTATATTTTTGGTAAAATAGAATAATTTATTAAAATTTTAAGAAAATTACTATAAATTAAGATTTAAATTAACAATATTTTGATAATTTTCCAGAGTGCTTCTAAAATACTCAGCTCCTTTCCTCCAATTTAATAACCACTAAAAAAATCAAATTTAAAATATTGAAATTATTAACTAAGCAAAAATATATATTCATGGATTATTAAAAAAAGTAAATAAGAAACAAAATTTTAGATATTGATTTATTTAATTTGTTAAAATAAAACAATTAATTTAAATTTTAAGAAAATTACGATAAAAAAAGATTTATTTGAGTAATATTTTGACACTTTTCAAGAGATCTTCCAATAATCTAAGCTCCATTTTCTTAAATTAAATTCCATCTTACAAAATTAAATTTGAATAATTAAATTGATTATATAAATAAAATAAATCTATTTATTAATTGATTGGACAAAGTAAAAAAACAAAACTTTATATAGTTATTTATTTAATCTTATAAAAAATAAAACAATCAATTTATAATTTAAGAAAATTACTTTAAATAAAGATTTAATTTAGCAATGCTTTAATACTTATCCAGAATGTTTCTAATAATTTAAGCTTGTTATTTTCCAATTTAATCTGATCTAACAAAATTAAATTCAAAATATAGAAATTATTAATTATGTAAAAGAAAAATTTATTCACTATAATTAATTAGCAAAGCAAATAAATAGTAATCTATATTATTGTTAATTTATAACTATACTTTTTTGTTTTTTTAATTTAAACAACAAATTTAAAATTTAAGAAAATTACTTAAAACAAAAATTTAGATTAGTATTATTTTGAAAATCATTCATTGGACATGTAAGAATTTAAGCTGGTTCTTCTTATTTTTTATTAACCCTATAGCAAAATTAAATATGAAATATAGAATTTATTTAATTAATAAAATAAATTATTATTTGTAAAATATTTTATAAATAAAAACAATATTACAATATTTAAAGTTGATAATTTTATTATCTTGTCCTATCATATTCATTTAACTTAATTTATCTAAATTTATATGTTTAAATTAAATTATTATAAAAATTTACAAAACAAAAAAAACTGTAAATTTTATTTTATATAAAAATGAATATTTATTTGAAAATAATAATCAAATTACTTATGTCTCATAAATTAATATTAAGTGATTGTACTTATTATTTTAATATATCAAAAAATTTTTAAATATGATAATTAAAATTTAAATAATATTTAAATACTCCAATTTTAGATTTATTTTATTGTTGTTTAGTTCTAAATAATTAATAATATCATTTGCAAGTTTTAATGTTATCTCATTCCAACCATAAGTAAATAATGAAATTAAATATTCACAATAAATTTAATTAAAATTTATAATAATACTTTATTTTAAACTGAAAGCTAGCTGCATTTGTAATATTACTTTAGTCTCTAAAATTAAATATAGGTATTTCAAATTTTTTTTATTTCTAAAGTATAAAGTAAATTTTTTATTGTATTGAACTTAAATCCTAAATTTTACTATTTTTAAATAAATATTATGTAAATTTATAAAAAATCAAATTTAAAAATATCTTAAAAAAAATATTCTTATTGAATATTTAACAGTCTTAAATAAATATTTTAATAAAAATAATATTATTTATAAGTTTAAAATATTTGTATGATGTATAAGTTAAATTTTAATAATAATGATTTTATAAAATTTATTAACTTATTAAATAGGAAGCTCCTTTTTCTCCAATTTAATTATCACTGACAAAATTAAAATTGAAATATTGATTTTAATAAGTAAATAAATTAAGGAAATTCATTTAATTATTGATTGGACAAAGTTAATAAATACAAAACTTTTAAAACTTTGTAAAATTATTTATTTATTTTTGTTCAAATAGGGCAATCAATTTAAATTTTAAGAAAATTACTATGAGTGAAGATTTATTTTAGCAATTTTTTGACATTTTTTCAGCTCCATTCCAATACTCTAAGCTCCTTCTCCGATTTAATTATTACTAACAAAATTAAATTTGAAATATTGAAATTATTAAATAAATAAAGAAAATTTATTTATTGATTGTTTGGAAAATAAAACAATATATTTGAATTTGAAGAAAATTACCCTATATTAAGATTTAATTGAGTAATATTTTGACATTTTTCCAGAGAGCTTCCAATACTCTTAATTCCTTTTTCTCCAATTTAATTTGATCTAACAAATTTGGAATATTTAAATTATTAACTAAAAGAAAATTTATTTTTTATGATTAGACAAATTTAGTAATAAACAAAACTTTAAATAATAATAGATTTATTTATTTATTTTTGTTAAAATAAAATATTTTTTTTTAATTTTCTAAAAATTACTATAAATCCAGATCTAATTGAATAATATTTTAGCACTTTTCAAGAGAGCTTGCAATAATCTAAGCACCTTATTCTCCTATTTAATTCCATCTAAAAAAATTAAATTATTGAGATTATTAAATAAAAAAAGAATATGTATTTATTTATTGATTGGGCATAGCAAATAATTATCAAAACCTTAGATAATTTACTAATTTATTTTAATTTTAATAAAATTACCTTAAATGGAAAATTAATTGAGTTATATTTTGACATTTTTCCAGAGTGTTCCCAATACTCTTAGCTCCATTTTCTCCAATATTATTATATCTAAAAAATTAAATTTGAAATATAGGATTTATTAAAATATAATAGAAAAAATGGGATTTTGCGACCCAATAAATAATATTAATTGATAAAATTAGTAAATAAATGATGTTTATATATAGAGTCGCCAGACATCATTTTTCCTATTATATATTTACTAAATAAAGAACATTTATTTATTTATTTGATAAAGTAAATAAAAAAATAATACTTTAAATAACTATTGATTTATTTATTTTTGTAAAATAAAACAATAAATTTAAATTTTAAGAAATTACCCTATATTAAGATTTAATTGAGTAATATTTTGACACTTTTCTAGAGAGTTTCCAATACTTTAAGTTCCTTTCTCACCAATTTAATTATTACTTACAAAATTAAATTTGAAATGTTGAAATTATTAAATATACAAAAAGTGTATTTATTTGTAATAAATAATAAACAATATTTTTAATAATTTTTGATTTAATTATTTTTGTTAAAATAAAAAAATAAATTTAATTTTAAGAAATTACTATAAATCAAGATTTAAATGATTAATATTTTGACAATTTTCAAGAGCACTTCCAATACTCTATGCTCCTTTTTCTCCAATTTAATTCCATCTAATAAAATTAAATATTTAATAGTTAAATTATTAAATTAATAAATAAAATGTTATTATTTATTGATTGAATAAAGTAAAAAAAATAATAAAAAAAACTTAGATTTATTTTTGTTAAAATAAAACTATAAATTTTAATTTTAATGAAATTACGTAAAATTAAGATTTAATTGAGTGATATTTTGACACTTTTACAGAGCACTTGCTATACTCTATGCTCCTTTTTCTCCAATTTAATTCCATCTAAAAAAGTAATTTTATTTATTAATAAAAAAAATATATTCATTCATTTATAGAATAAAGTAAATAATAAACAAAACTTTAGAACTGATTTATTTATTTTTGTTAAAATAAAGCAATAAATTTAAATTATAAGAAAATTACCCTAAATTTAGATTTAATTGAGTAATATTTTGACACTTTTCCAGAGCTCTTGCTATAATCTAAACTCCTTTTTCTCTAATTTAATTATTGCTATAAAAATTAAACTTGAAATATTAAAATTATTTATTGATTTGGTTGGAAAAAGTAAATAATAAACTCAATTTTTATTTTCTTATTTGAAATAAAACAATATGCTGTATATCCTCATTAATTAAGTCCACTATGCCTTTTCAATTATATTTAAGTTATTGGCCTTAATTCAAAATTTCAAAAACTGGCTTTAATTGAATGTGTCCTTAATTAACTAGGATATAAGAATATAAATTTTAAGATAATTACTTTAAATTAATATTTAATTTAGTAATATTCTAACACTTTTTTAGAGCGCTTCCAATACTCTAAATTCCATTTTAACCAATTATATTTGATCTAATAAAGTTATGTTTAAAATATTTAAATTATTTAAAAATAAATAAAAAGTATTTATTGATTTATATGACAAAGTAAATAATAAATAAAGTTTTAGAAAATTATATATTTATTTGTATTAAAATAAAACAGTAAATTTAAATTTTAAGAAAATTACTAAAAACTAAGATTTAAGTGAGTAATATTTATACACTTTTCCAAAGAGCTTCCAATATTGAAAGTTCCTTTTTCTCTAATTTGATTCCATCTAACAAAATTAAATTTAAAATACTTAAATTATTAAATAAACAAAAGATTTTATTTATTTATTCACAAAACAAAGTAAATAATAAATAAAATTTACATAATTATTGATTTATTTATATTATTAAAAAAAATGAAGATATAAATTTTAATTTTAAGAAAATTACCCTATTTTGAGACTTAGTTAAATAATATTTTGGTTCTTTTCAAGAGCGTTCCCTATACTCAAAGTTCCTTTTTCTCCAATTTAATTTGATCTAAGAATATTAAATTTGAAATATTGAAGTTATTAAGTACACAAAGAAAATGCATTTATAGGTAGATTGGACAAAATAAATAATAAACAATCAATACTTTAATAATTATTTAATTATTTTTGTTAAAATAGAATAATAAATATAAATTTTAATTAAATTACTCTAAATTAAGATTTAATTGAGTAACATTTTGACACTTTTTCAGAGCGCTTCCTATAATCAAAGATCCTTTTTCTCCAATTTAATTATCACTAACAAAATTAAATTTATTTATTTAAATAGTTAAATAAACAAAGAAAATTTATTTATTTATTAATTGTATAAAGTAAATAAGAAAAAAAATTTAAATTTTAAGAAAATTACCTTATATTAAGATTTAATTGAGTAATATTTTAACACTTTTCCAAAGCTCTTCCAATAATTAAAGCTCCTTTTTCTCCAATTTAATTATCACTAAAAAAATTAAATTTAAAATGTTGAAATTGTTAAATTAGCAAAGAAATTTTTTTATTTATTAATTTTTGTTAAATAAAATAATAAATTTTAATTTTAATAAAATTACAATTACCTAATATTTAAATTTAATTGAGTAATATTTTGATTCTTTTCTAGAGTGCTAGCAATAATTTAAGTTCCTATTTCTCCAATTTAATTCCTTCTAATAAAATTAAATTTAAAATATTGAAATTGTTAAATTAACAAAAAATATATATCTATTGATTGACAGTAGAAAGTAAATTATAAAAAACACTTTAGATATATTCATTCAGGTATATAAACTCTCCAGAATTAGAAATAAGTTATTTTAAAAGAGATTAAGTAAATTTTATATTTTTAATTTGATTTTTGTTTTTTATATGAAATAGTTTTTTAATATAGCTAATCTGCTTATTTAGTTTAAGCAGCCTGCAAGTCTCATGTTTCGATATATATTTTATTTTTTTTAAAATTAATGTGGGTTTAATTATTACTAAAAAATTTAAATTTGAAATATTTAAAATATTAAATAGACTAGAAAATATATATATTTATTATTCTAAAAAGTAAATAATAAACAAAACATTGTTAACTATTTATTTATTTTTTTTAAATAAAGTAATAAATTTAAATTTGAATAAAATACCTAATATTAAGATTTAATTGAGTAATATTTTAACACTTTTCTATAGCATCTCCAATAATTTAAACTCCTTTTTCTCCAATTTAATTATTTCTAATAAAATTAAATTTAAAATGTTGAAATTGTTAAATAAAGAGAGATAATAATTTATTTATTATTTTACGTAAAAAATAAAAAACACTTTAGAAATTTACTTATTTTTGTTAAAATAATATAATAAATTTAAATTTTAAGAAAATTACCTTATATTAAGATTTAAGTGAGTAATATTTTAACACTTTTCTATAGCATCTCCAATAATTTAAACTCCTTTTTCTCCAAATTAATTTTCACTAACAAAATTAAATTTGAAAAATTAAAATTATTGAATAAAGAAATAAAATATATTTATTTATTATACAAAGAAAATGATATTATAAAAATATTAATTTTAAATAATAAGTTATCAAAGTATATGATTAAACTTATTTTTATGTTAAATTATTTTTTAAATTTATCTTTACATTAATTAAATTAAACAATCTTTATTTTTACTTTTTAAATATTTTATTAATTTTTAATAAAATTTTTTCATTATTATATATTTTAAATAATAATTTTGAGAGTAACTAGAATTAAAAATAATTAGCATTAATAAATTTAAATTAAATTTATATTTTACTAATATATTTATTATAAAATAAATGATGTAAAAAAATATTTTTAATTGATTAAAAATTTCAATAAAATCATAACATTTTCGATTTATGTATGACCTATAATTTTTGGTGTGATGCTTAATAAATAAAAAAAATTAGAATGTTAATAAAGACAATAAATTATATCTAAGGAAAAAAATATTACTATGAGCTGATTGACCTTAAAGTTTTTATAATTTTAAAGTCTGCAGGAGTAAAGATTTAAAACATAAAGTCTATTGAGTTGGATTTACTATTAGGACTTTTATAAAAAAAATTAATAAAAGAGAAAAATAGATTACATTGAAGAATAAATAAAAATGTAAATAAATAAAAAATAAAAGTGAAGAAGTAAAATTTTTAAATTAATTTGTAAATTTAGAAAGAAAATTTAAAAAATAAAATATTTATTTAAAATAATTAATTAAGTAATAAAATAAAACTTTTAATTTTTTTTATATTATATAAATTAAAATATCATTACTTAAATTTAATTTCTTAAGATATTTTATATTCTTCTTCTTCTTTAATTGAGTAGCTAATAGTATCAGATTAGTCATCAAAATTTAATATCAAATTAATTTCTTTTTTTGTCCTTAATTTGATTAAATAAGAATTTATTTCAGTAAGAAATGTTAATAAAAATTAATAATAAAAATATTTTACTTATTTTAATAATAATTTAAAATTCCATAGCCATTAATTTGAGAACTAAAGGAATCGAATTTTTATTCAAAATAAGACTGAGTCCCAATAAATTTTAAACTAAAATGATTACAATCAAAATATGTAATCTGATTATATTAATATTTATAAGGTTCATTAATTTTAGTGCTATTCAAAATTTATAATATCTTAAGCATTTATTTATTTACTTTTTACTTTTATGTTTTTGTTGGATTAAAAGATTCAGCAGATGGTATTAAACAGCTTTATTTCTAACGCTTTTATTTTAAATTTTCATATTTTTACATAAATATATCTTTTAAATTATAATAACGTTTTTATTCTTGATATGGTAGAGGTTCTTATCTAATATCTAAAATATCTTTATATTTTTAAATTAACTTGCTGATTTCTTTTATTTATTCTTTATCAAAAAAACCACTTTCATTTAAATTTACTAGTATTAAGCATATATCTTAGATATCTTTATCAAAACAAATTTCAAATAGTTAATCTTATTTGCTTTATAAATAATTTATAATAATTTATATTATATTTTAAATTTAATTTCTATTTTTCCAATAAAAACTAATGTCTAATATTACATTTTTGAAAAAATACTAACCAAGGCTTTTACACATTTTTTTAATGAACTTTTATTAGTAGTAAGATGTATTATTTGATTATTCTTCTTTTATAAATTAGATAACGTCATATAGTGAATTATCATAAGCATTTTAAAGTTTAAAATATTTAACATATTTTATTAATAACTTGTAAATCATTTCTAATTTTTTATTTTAATCAACTTTTTTTAATTAATAAAAAAAATATTATTTAATAGGATTAATTTTTTAAGAATTATTTAACTAAATCTCATAAATCATTATTTATAACTCTAAATTTTATTCATAATTATTATTTTTTTTATAAAATTCACTAGATTTTGATAAATTTTTGAAGAAAAACATAATTATTTTTTTTTAATTAATATTTTTGTAAGTGTGGTAATTGAATAAATTAAAATTTCTTAATGATTTTACTCATAAATCTTGCTATCCAAAATTTCTTTTATGCATTCAAAAGCTTATTAATATTCTCCTTTTTTAATTAAGACATAACTTTTGGTTTGTAGTGCTTTAAATTTTATTTTATTATTCTAAATATTTTAATTTAATTTTTAAATTTTCATTATTTTAAGAGCTATTTCAGCATATTAAAATTAAGATTCATGTTAAAAAATTTTATTTTATTTATTTATAATTAGGTATTCTTGTATCTTAACCAAATATTTTTCTAGGAATTCTTTTGTTTCAGAATCTTTTTGATCAATTATACAGTCTATAAATTTTTAAGGTAATTAAAAACAGTCAATTTTTTTAGAACTTTAATCATCTTTAAGAAGTTCTTCTATTTATTTTTTTAACTCCTCCTTAATAAATTAGTGAGTATTTAGCTTTTCTAATATTATTTCTAGAGTTTTAGCAACTGAATAAATGTGGTGATAAAAAGGTAAATTTTAATTAAATTTATTTTTTGGATAATAATTTGGCATATACATATCTGCTTAAACATAAGGATTATTGATATTTATTATCTTTGAAGCACCAAAATCTGATAATTTATATTAGTCATTAATTTTTAATATATTACCTAGTTTAATATCTGAATGATACATATATTTTTATCTAAGCTAAATTAAGAAATGAAGACAAGTAAAAATAAATGTTTAAAATTTAACCTAAACTATATTCCTCTATTTTTTAATATACTCGATACAAACTAGATTAGCATAATTGCATTACATGAATAATAAATTTTTTTTAATTAGATTTATTTTCCAAAAGATGTGAAGTTTAAAGATCTAAAAAGCACTATTCTTCTTGAAATTATTTAATATTGTGTAATTCAGATAAATTACTTATTAACGCCTTCTAATCTATTTTCATAACCCTAAAAGCTACTTATTTTTCAAAATTGACAAATATATCTGCTTCTCCGCCACTAATTATATACTCACCTAACTTAAATATAGAATGTATAAAAGTTAAATCTTATTCTTCTAATATTCTATCGCTATTATTTGTTTTGGTTATTAAATCTTCAGGTTAGATATTTTAATGCTAGTTTTAATTTTAAGTAGATTCTTTTTATTGTATTTTAATTTTATCATTTTATGTAGATTTTTATTATTGTGCTTAAAATTTATTATTTTAAGTTTAATTATCAATCTGGAAGATTTAATTAATAGCTTATTCTATAAATAAATCATTTTTTTCAGTCTTCTTTGTATACAGCTTAATAATTTTTTAAATGTAGGTATCTACCTATTAGCAGAAACTTGAATTTTATTACCCTTCAATTTCTATATTATCAGGATTTTTATCAGTATATTCATATTAATTGCATTATTATTGATTAGATTTATTTTATACATTTACAATTTAATCATCTTATCCTATAACTACCTTTTTATCTTTATACTACTGTTATGCAATATTTTTTAGGTCATTAATTTTAAAATCATTCTGTACTCCTATTTAATTTCGAGATTTATCTTCATTTTAAGTTTAATTGCATAATATTGGTTAAGATATTTTTTCTATTTTTATATTTTAATAATTTTTTTTTTATATCGTGTGATCATCAAGTTAAGAATCTTAATTTTTTTACTTTTCGCTACCTCCAAGTAATCTCATTTTTTTGAAGTTTATATTTTATAAATAATGTTGAATATTTACTTTTTACTTACTTTTTAATCTATTTTTTAATTTATTTAGTAAGATTTGAGATATATTTTTTAATCTATTATTTTTTTTGAGTATATTCAATATGTTTATAGATTTATTTTGATCTTTGAATTTTTATAAATCTAATGTATTATTATTGATCAATCTTTTATCAAACACTGCACAAAAATCATAGATTGTGTTTTTACTTTAAATATATATCAAATAAATTATTAATTAAACTTTATAAATGAATATTAAATTAATAAGATTTTATTAAGAAAGTTAAATAATAGCTATAAATTAGGTTAGAGAATTAAAAAATTTAATATATAGCTAAATAATAAGCCAATAGTTCTAAATTAAATAGAGTATATCCTATTAAGATTCTAATTTATATATGTATAAATGAATCGTAGATTATATGTAAAAAAATACTTTTAATCAAATGATAATATTCTGCTGCCATACTTTATGAATGAATCAATCTTTATTTAAATTAATATTAAAATTATAAAATTTTAGGAAAAATAAACTAAAATGTAATTTATTATTATTAAATAAAAATAGTAAGTGATATTTATTTTTGTTAAATAAATTATATTTTTTTTTATTAAAACAAAAGTGAAATTTCGTTTATTTTTTAGATGTCTCAAGAATAATAATATGATTTAGAATAACTTATAATCTTTATATGTTAGGTCTTTCTTACAAAAAAACTATCTTAGTTATCACTTAAATAAACAATTTTACTTTTGTTAATTAAATCTGATTTATTTTTAGTAATGAGAAAGGTTTTAATTTAAATTATTTTGCTTTATTTATCACATACTTGCATAAATAATAACATTTATCTAGTTATCGATATAATTACAAATTACTTAATTCATTTTATATCCAAAATTCTTTGTCAATGCATTAACAGTTATTCTAATTGAATTTATTTTTAGTTCTAATAGATTGAGTTGAATATAAAGCAGCTTTTATTTAAAAATATAAATAAAAATAATTAAAAATTGAGAAATGAATGAATAATTAAAAATAATTATTGTTAATATCTTAGAAAGTACAGTAAGTACAAAAAGGAAATTTGTGGTTTTTTTGAAAATGAATCTAATATTTTTGAATAATTTTATTAATTAATAAATTTGAAAATCAATCTTTTTCTATTATAACCAAAATTAAAGATATATCAAATTTCTCATGAAAAAGACTTCTTTAATATTAAATAATTTATTTTTATTTGATTTAATTTTAAATTGAAAAATATTTTATTTTTTTAATGAAAAATTTTGGTATACTTAGTATACTTACTGTAAACATTTAAACAGTAATATTTAAGGGATAAATTAAAACCTGTTTTTTTACTTTATTTAATTTTTTAGAATCTAAAAGAATTATTAGATTTGCTTTCTTAAAGGAGTCTGATATAGATATGTTTAGGAATCATATACTTGGCATTTATTAATTTTTGCTGATCTAATGATTCGATGTATTTGCTTTATTATTTTTCATGACTCAACTTTGGTTTATCTAATAAATTTAAAGTATTATATATTTTATTTTATAAATAAAATTATTACCTGAACTATTTCTGAGTTTGCAGAAGCAAATATTCACCTTTTTGGATAATTTTCTAGATTAGATTAACAAATACAGCAAATTCTTTTCCTTTACCACAATATTTTTGATATGTTTGTAAATTTAAGAGTATCTAGTAATTAGATCTTTTTTATTTTTCTTTAAATTATCAAAATATATAATATTTTTGATATAAGTCTAACCTTAAATTATCTTAAATTTAGCTAAGAAATCTTAAAATATCTTGAAACTTCTAACTGCTATCAATATTCCTTATATTTCGATTCCAACTACTTATAAGTTTTTATTTTATCTTCTTTTATTTAAATGCTACTTAAACTATTCATTCAGCAAGTGGAGATATTCTTTTACATATTGAAATAAAACTAATAATTAGTTAATTACAAGTAAAATAGATGAATAAATCATAAGATTAAGTTTATTAGGTTATATACTGTTAAACAAACATTTTAACTAAGCAGATAGTTTTCTTTTTTGATAGCTTGGATGTAAACACGTTTTGTCTATCATGAAAACATTTTATAACTGAGTTAATTAAACCTTAAAATAGGATAATATCTCATTTCCTTTATACATTTCTGCTATGTCTTTATACTGAGTTAATTTTCTTTACATTATGTTTTGATAATCTATTTCTAAAATGACAAATCTAAGCTCCTATAGATTGACCTAAATCAAAAATAATCATATGCAAAAATATTAATTAAGTAAAAAACTTTACTTATTAAATTCTGTATAATTATTTTTGAATTTCATAGCCAAAATAAGATAGAGTACCTTTCTATTAATTTTAAATATAATTGATAATAAAATAAATTGTATAAATTAAATTATACAATTTATTTTTTGTAGCTTTTTAATATACTAATATCATATGCCAAACTTTTTAATTTATAAAGTTATTATTTAATTTTTAGTTATATTGTTAATATTATTTATTTTTTACTAAGTTTAAGCTTATTTATTTTTTGCAATAAGAAATTCTGTTGTTTGTTATCTCTATGTAGAACATTCTGATAGTACAGCTAATTCAGTATAACTATTTTTTGAATCGCTTGAAGTTTTTTTACTATCTCTTTAGGGTAGCTGTTGCTTTGGATTATCTCGTCAGCTATGCTCTTCATATTATCTAAAATGAAAAAATTTATTTATTTATATAAAATGAATGAAACATGAAGTATATTTTGTTTAAAATAAAGTTTCTATTTTTGAAAAAAATGTTAATAGTAAAATAAATGAAATAAAAATTACCTATTTTTAGAAATAAGAGTTTATACATATTTTAATTTTAGTTTAGTATATTTTTATTTAAAAATATGGTAGATTAAGCCTTTTAAAATCTAGTCTATTTTTTAAAATATTTAAATTTAAAAATATTTTCAAAATAAAAATAAAAAAAAATAATTAAATTATCCATAAAAATGAATGAAATTTATTAAATTATTGATTACCTTTTTTTAATAGAATGAATTTCATTGATATATTATAAAATGTAAAAATATTTCTTTATCAAACATAATTTCTAATCTAATTTGTAAAAAATTTTATTATATTATTGAAAAAAAATTAATTGATTTTATTTATAAGGAGTATTAGCATAATTTAATTTTAAGCATCAAAATAAACATATTTTAAAAAATCTATCATTGAAGGAGCTAAGAGATTTCGTTTTATTAATTAGACTATAATAGAATTAATATAAAATATTTATAATTATTCTCAATCTTATAAAATCGATTTATTTATTTATCTATAATTTTAATTTTTAAATATTAATTAATAAAAAATAAATTTCAGATAAAATACAAAATTAATTAATAAAAATGAACTAAAATAAATGAATAATTACCTTATAAAATTGAATGAGAAATATAAAATAAATACTAATTTATATTAAAATATTAAAAAAAATTAAGAAACACTTAAAATAATAAATATTTTTTTAATAATTACCTTAGAAAATTCAATATTTCTGTTTCAATCCTTTACATAAAAAAAATAAATCAAAGCATCTATTTTATATAAAAATATTTAATAAAAAACTAAGGTAACAAATAAAAACTGATAATTTATTAGCTAATCAATAAAAAATAGATCAAGTATAAGTTAAAATAATAATTACCTTTATTTTTTGAACGAAATTTAATTTATTAATTATTTTCAAATTTATGATATCTAATTATTAATTTATATGATAAAAATGTTTATAAAAGCATTTTAAAATAAACTGGTGATAAATTAATAAATAAATGTCAAGAAAATAACAATATTTCTTAATTAATAATAAATAAATTTAATTAAACCTATAAATTACCTTATCAGTTTGAATGAGGACTAAAAAATATAATATGAATATTAATTTATATTTAAAAAATTATTAATTTAAGAAATTAATAAAAATTAACTATAATATATCTTAAATAACATATTAATTTATTGACATATGAATTGTATAAAATTAAAAAATTTATGCTTATTTTTTAAAAATATGTTAAATTTAAATATTTTTCTAAATATGAAATTATATTTTTGAATAATTCTATTATAATTATTTTTAAAAAAATATTTATTAACTTTTTAATTGATAATTGGTATTAGTGATTGAATATTTTATAAATGTCAAAGTGCTATAATTGAGAAAAATTATATTTATTTTTGAATTTAAATTAATTTCACAACATATAAAAATATCTAAAATAAAATATCTTTTTGCTTTTTAAATAAAACAATATTTTTTAATATAACGGTTTCAATATTTAAATTTTTTATTATTATTTCAATCTTTTATTTATTTTTACTCTAAAATTTATAGGTTAAAAATATTAATATTTTCAAAAATCAAAAATACTTTAAAAATTTTGATTTAAATATAGTTTTTATTGACAGTATAAAACCTAAAGAATAAAATTTGTCTATATGATAGTGAAAAGGATTTAAGTTTATTTAATTGTACACTCATAAATATAAATAATATGTTATCAAGCCTAGATCAATTTAAATAGATTATCAATTAAAAATTGCATTTTTTATTTTGAAGCTTTACAAGTCTTTAATGAGTAGTATTTTCCATATTTTAAATATAATTTAAGTCAGCTTTTTACAAGCCTTTTTCATTCTAACTTCTCTCTAGATCATCTTGCCTACCAGTTTTACTCATATATATTATATTTCATATATTTCCTCAAATCTTTTATTGCTTTTTTGCTCAGATTATTTGAAGGATTTTTTTCTTTTATCATAAGATTTATTTATTTATCTTTCTTTCAAAAATAGTTATGGTTTAGTGATCACTCTTGGAGATATTGTTAACCATATTTTTATTATATCAGTAAAATTTAACATTATTAAGAATATTTACAATATTTTCCAAGTAAATTTTGGCATTTCTACTTAGAATAGAATGGCTTAAAATAAAGCATCAATGATTATCAAGAGGGCAGTTTAAATTTCTGTATTAATTATAAATACACTACATTTTGATCTGCACTTCTTTATCTATTCATTTCTAATAGCTCTCCCATTAGTTGTTTTCCATGGTTTCTTACTCAGCAAATTACTTTCTTCAGGTATCTTAACACAAAAATCTAATAATTTCTTAGTATCAAATCAATAAAATTTTACAAAATAAACGCCTTTCCTTTTGATTTATATTTATATAAAATTTTTAAAGCTCTACTTTTAAAATTAAAGCGTTTAACAATGTTATTTGAATACAATCTTTTCTTTTTTTTAAATTGTTATCTATATTTATACTACCATTTATTAATATTTTGCTCTCAAAAGAAACTTTGGACAGATATCTCATAACGAACACTCGCAAACCTCCCATTAAATTATAAATTTTCACTCAATCTCCTAATATGTACACTAAGTGTTTATTTAGGAATTAGGATATTTATTTAGAAATTAGGAGAAAAGATTAAAAGAAATTATTGATTATAGAGTAAAATAAAAAAAATAATTCTAATTATATTTAAATAAAGTAAAGAAATAAATTTTATGTATTCATCAAAATTCTTATATTTTATTTTAATATTTATGTATTCTTAAAGTGATAAAAAAGAAGATTTAATAATCTATTGTTTATATGTCAAGTAATAAAGACAAGAAAGAATATCTGCTAAATAATTCTTTCTTTACCCTTTCAGCAATTGGAGTCTTGATTTTAGATGTCTCCATCTGTTTTCTGTTTATTAAAATAATAATTTGTTAAACTAAATATCTATTTTAAATTTACCTATTTTTTATGTATGTATGAGTTAACCTTTGTAAAGCTTCAATATTCTTACTTATTTTATGTAGAAAATTAATTAAAAAGTATGGCATTAAAATAATTCAAGTCTTAACTAAAAAATAAAAATATAATATTTTAATTAATAAATCTATTATAAAAATCAATTGTTTTA
The DNA here is from genome assembly GCA_000231845.2 of Tetrahymena malaccensis 436. Classification (NCBI taxonomy): domain Eukaryota; phylum Ciliophora; class Oligohymenophorea; order Hymenostomatida; family Tetrahymenidae; genus Tetrahymena; species Tetrahymena malaccensis. Next base: position 10,586 of record JH720205.1, on the reverse strand, counting down.
TTTCAAATAGTTAATTTATTTTAAACATAATAAATTAAGGCTTTAATGTAAAAATTTATAGATTATAAATAAAAAATATTAGTCTATTTTTTATTTTGCTTCTTCTGGAAGTGCTAAAAGTTTTTATCCATATTGTAAATATTTGAAAAAATAAAATATTATTAATCAATCATTAAATTTCAAATATATTTTTTAAAAATATATCTTTTTATGTTAATTAATTAAGATTTTTTATACATTTATATGCACATTAATATATATTATTTATAATTAATTAAATCTTAAATGAAATACCAAAACTAATAAGCAAATAATAACTTTAAGCATAAATAAATTGTTAGATAATCATATTCCTTTTAGCAATATTTGATTTACATATTGTATGATGAGTGTTTGAAATAATATATCAAAATTAATTAATTAATAATTTGTTAATTACTATCCCTTTTTTATTCGATGAGTGGAAGGTAAATTTTAATTAGTGAAAAGTTTTTATTTTTTATAATATAATATACTATTTATTTTTACATTTTCAAAAAAAAATTTTAATTCACTGCTTAATTGTATATATTTAATTTTAAGCTTCAAATGAAAAAATATATCAATATTTGTTTGTAATAATTTTTTTCATTTATAAAATATACATTAACAATAAATATGTGATTTTTTATAGTTTTTATATAATTCATCATTATTTTTTCGAAACATAACTTCATTTATTTTTCTATTTGCTGTTTGTCAATAACATCAAAATACTCCAAAATCAACTTTTAATAAATATAAAATTGAATTAAATACGAATAAATTATTTTTAAATTTACTGTCTAATTTTTTGATTCCATTAAATTTAGATTCCAAATGCTGTTTTAATTACTATTTTACGCCTTCACTTATATTATTATATCTTTTTATAAATGAAGATAGTTTGAATTAAATAAAAAGATAGTAACTTAAAAAATAATAAAAATTAAAAATTGAAATAATAATTAATGATTAAATTATTTAAATAAAGATCAAAATAAAATCACATAATATGAATTTTAATTAAGCTAATTTATTTATTTAAAACATTTTTTGAGAGAAACTAGTTTTTAATTATAAAATTTTTAATATTACTATTTTATTTTTTGTTAAAAAAATAACTTAAACTTAAAAAATTAGAAATTATAATATATTTTTATATATATTTAAATTATTTCTTAAATGATTATTTCTTTTGTTAAAATTTGTCTGCAATCTACTAATTTAAATTAATAATACTAATTTATTAGTTTTGATTATTAGGAAAAAGAGGATTAAATTTAATTTGTGCTTGTTTTACTTTTTTTTTAAATTTTTTTGATTGATAAAGAATTATTTTAATTAATAATAAAATAATTATCAATAGTAAGAAAAATAAAATTTGATTATGAAACACAATTAAATATAAATTAATTTTTAGAATTTATTTGATAATTATTTGTTTAGCCTATCATCTGATCAATTAAAAACTTAATTATTTCATTTTGTATTTATAATATTTCTATTTCCTTTTAAATAAAGTTCTTTCCTCTATTGTAAAATCACATATTTCTTGTGGGAATAAAATATTTTAAAATAATTATTTAATTTTTATAAATTAAATTTGTGTTTTATATAGCGTGAAGCATAAATCAATATTTAATTGTTACTTTCATAGGTAAGAAATTTACATAGTTATTAAAATTTAACAGAAATACTCTGAAAGTGATAATCTAAAACAAAATATTAAGTATTCATTTAAAATTTTTTCCAGATTTTCCTACTATTTTAAAAATTAACTTAATTCTGCAAATTCATCATTTTTTAGGATTAATATATTTTTTTATGATAATTTGAAATATATATTTTCTATTAAAAAGAATTTTTAATAAAATAATTTACTAATAAAAAAAATTTACTTTTGTTACTTGTTAGTTAGAGTAATTTTTACTCTTGATTATCTTGTCAGGCATTCTCTTCATATTATCTAAAATTAAAAAAATAATTTAGTTAAATAAATCTTATGAAAATATGATGTAAGTTTTGTTTAAAAACAAAATTAAAATCTATATTATTTATTTGGTTTTTGCAGATACTCATAAATTCATTAAATTTTCAAGCAATTAAAAATGCAAAACTTTTCTAAGTTTTTCATTAAAATTTTATAATTAGTTATTCTTTGAAAAGAGCCACAATAACTGGGGATGATTTTAAATATGAATTATTTGTTTTAATTATTTTAATGTATTATTTTTATCTAATAATGGAAAATGTTATGTGTTTGTAAAAACGAGTAAGGTTAAAATAAAATATTATTTTCTTTTTATTTAAAAAAGAGTAAATGGTATAATAAGAAATTACCTATTTTTATTAAAAAGAGTCTCAAAATATTTTAATTTAATATTTTTTTAATGTTTAGATTGAGCATTTTAAAATCTAATTTATTAAAATATTTTAATTTTAAAAACATCTTCAAAGTAAAAATAAAATAAAATCCAATTATTAATAAAAATGAATGAAATTAATTAAAATAATAACCACGTTTTTTAATAGAATGACTTTTGCTATTTCCTTTTAAAATTTTAATGATATTTCAATATTAAACTAAGTTTTTTTTATTTTGTAAAAAATTATAAATATATAACTGAGAAAAATTAATGACATGAAATAATTACTTATATTTATTTGCCTAAGGAGTATTAGTATATTTTAATTTTGATAATATGATTATAAACTTATTATAAAAAAGCTATATTTTAAAAATATTTAAAAATTTAGAAATTATAAATTTTAAATGAAAATTAAATCTATGAAAACAAAAATAAAAGAAATTAATAAATACCTAAAAATAAAGCATTTCTTGCTTCGATACATTATAAATATAAATAAGGCAAAGATTTATATTTCCTATCTTAATAAACATGTAAATAATTAATAAATAATAAAAATAAAAATGTAATTAGTTTTATTGATTAACCAATCGAAAATTGAGGGAAAGTCTAATTAATGTAATAATTACCTGTATTTATTGAAGGATTTCAGGATTTTTGCCTTATTAATTAGATTATAATAAAATTATTAAACTCTATTTATAAATAATGTCTTAAAATTCTAGTTATCTAATTTTAATTGTTAAAAGTATAATCAAAATATTTTAAAATAAATTTATAATAAATAAATTTCATACAAAATAATAAATTATATATATAGAGAGAGAAGAATCCTAGGATTCATATGGAAATACAGTTTTCTACAGAGTGGAATAGTTATTGCTGGTTTAAGCAACGATTAGATAGTTGGGGATAATAATAATAAATTTTATTAAAAATCAGTGAATTAAATTAAAATAATAACAACCTAATAGTATTTAATGAATATCTATATTTAAAAATAAATATCCAATTAAATTTAAAAAACTCGTTAAATGTATAATTACCTTATAAAATTGGGTAATGGCGAAAAAGTATTTTATGAAATCTAATTTATACTAAAAAAATTATAAATTTTTGATATTTAATGAACTGAGAGTATTACTAAATTATAAATAAACTCTTAATTAATAAATGAAAAAATAAATTAAATAACTAAAATTAATCATCACCTATGTTTCTTTATCTATTTTTAGCAAATTTTAATTTTTATTATAATTATCATCTTGTAAAACTAATAGTTTATTTTGAAAACTATTTTTAATTTAAATATATTTTAAAATTAATTTATTAAAAATAAATAATGGATAAAAACTTATATAATTATGGATAAAAAATGTATGAAACTAATACATAATTTTTATTTATGAATAATTTAGAATGATTGGTAATAAATAAAGATTAAACCTTATTCTAATTTTTATTTATAAAGTTAATAAATAATAAATTAAATTCGACTATTGATGATAATATAATCAAATTTAAGAATTTATAGAAAGATTAATTACCTTTGCATTCATTCATTTATCTCACTCAGCATATTTATTTTTTTTGAATTAAATTTGGCAAATTATTTGAAATTCTATAATTATATTTTTAAAGTCTATAAATATTATGAATATTTTAGAAATATGATTTGATTTTTATTAAAAACCTAATAAAATCTGTCAATTCATTTTTATAATTTCCTTCAAATGTTAATGAATGAAACTAATTAAAGAAATAGTTACCTGATTAAATTAAATGAGCTGTGACCATTTTTAAAATTAATTTATAAAATAGTATTAATTCTATTCTAAAAAGTTTAAAAAATGCTAATCCACATGCTTCATAAAAATCATGCTTTTTTTTTTGTTAAAATTTTTATTTTATCCATACCTATTTTTTTAGTTTCAAATTCATCAGTTTAATAGTGGTAAAACCATACTTTTGTTAAATATCCAATAGTGTTATCATGCTCCTTTAGCATGGTATCTATACCATGCTTAAGTTATTCATTAGCGTAATTTAATGATATCGATGCGATACCATTATTTACTAAGCTAGTTTCAAATTTTAGCACTTAAGATTAAGCTCTGTAGTCTGAATGATCTCGATTTAATATTTATGGATTTTGTTAATTTATTTTCGCAATTAATTTCTAGCATTTTTGGATGACTAGCTATTCAAACTCTTTTTTCATGACATGAATGCTATCCTATAGTTACTCATAGAGGCAATTCAGAAATTTGGTTGTGATATCCTTGTTTATTTTAGCAGTTCTAGTTTTTAAGACTAGCAATTAAAATTAATCATTAAAATAATCTTGAATATCTGTAAATGGATTCTATTGCTGCATCTTCGAAAAAAATGTTGCTGAAGAGATGACCTTTGCTGAGCTTTTTAGATATTCCCTTGACATATTTTTTTTGTTATTAGCTTAACATTCTTTTCTTTAGACTTACTCTAACAGGTTTTAAGGCTTGTGTATTGTCTATTTACTAACAATAGGTTTGCTTTTAATTTTGTTATTACTAACAAGGTAGTTTTTTTTAAGGTATTATTATAAAGAAATTCAATGCATAATTTGTAATTTTAAAAAAATTAAATAAATGTTTATTATTTATTAAATGTAGTCTCATCAAGGAGGAACACATAAATAAAAATTTAATTAATTGATTGGTTTTTTAAAATGTGCTATTTACTTTGTAAGTGCACAATTTGAATTGAAAATAAAAAATTTCTATTACATTTTCTAGCAAAAAAAATATACCATTCTTTCATAAATTAAAAAAATTTTTAAATTATATCTAGTTGAAAAATCAACCATAAATAAAACTTTGATTTTAAGCATAATATTACTAAAATTAATTTAATTAAATTTAAATGATTTTATTTTTAAATTGATTTTTTTATGCAGATATTATCAATTGCGCAGAATTTATTCGAAAATCTTTTCATACTTTTTGGCCACAATCGATATAACCATAATTTAAAAATATATTTACCTACTTCACCTATAAATATTGGAATTTAACTATATAATAGAGATAATATCAGATCAGAAATATAAAAATAGTTTTATTATTATAATTTTTTTTGAATTCATTGATAAGTGTATTGGTAATCTCTAATATCATTTAGAAGTAGCTTTGGAAAGCAAAGCAGTAATATATATAAAAATTAATACTATCTTTAAAAAAGACAAAAATTTTAATAAGTTAAAACTAAGTTTTTATTTAATTATATTCCAATTATTATATTTCAAATATTTTTTTTTAAATTATTTAGAGTAATTAATTAAGATTTTTTATGTATATATGACTAATTAATATATTTATAAATATTATGTTTATGATTATTTATGATTCGTTAAATTTTAAATTTCAGGAAATAGTCAGAAAACAATATCTTTAATTATAAATGATAGAGCTAATCTTATTCATTTAGGCAATTTTTGATTTATTTAATATTTGATGAGTGTTTAACAAAATTTATGAAATAAATTAATTTATAGCAATTAATTGCTATACCTTTTATATTGGATTGGTGGAAGGGAAATATATATTTTTTGTGATCAGTTTTTTATTTTTTTATTTATAATTAAATTATACAAAATTCTATTATGAAAAACAAAATATTTTTTTTAAATTATCTTTTTTATTTAGAAATATTTAATTTTAAACTTCATATAAAAGTAAATAAAAATACTTATTTTATAAAATAGCTTGTAATTTATAAAATATATAATACTCTTCAAATGTCATAATATTTGTTTGTTTTATATTGTTCATTTTTATATAATACATTATTCTTTTTTTGAAACATTATTCCATTTATTTTCATCTTTGCTGTTGTAAATACTATCACCCAATGGAAACTTTTTTTAAATATTAAATTAATTAAATACATTTAAATTTAAATTATTTTTAATATTACTCCGTAATTGTTCGATACCTTTAAATTTAGTTTCCAAACGCTCTTTTAATTACTTACTAATATCTTAGCTTATATTAATGTTTCTTTTTATAAATGAAAATAGTTTGATTTAAATAAAAAGATAGTAAGTTAAAAAAATAATTAAATAATAAATATTGAAATAATTAATAATAATTAAATTATTTAAATAAAATTTATTTTAAAGAATATTATAAGATCTTTTTTTAATTTAGCTGATTTATATTTTGATAATAAAAATTTTTTTATGAAAAACTAGAAATATATTTTAGGGCAATACAACTAAAAATTTTAATTAATTTTTAAAAACTAGTAGATTATTAATTTAATTATTTATTCATAAATTATCTAATCAGTTAAAATCAACATTTTCATTTTAATTGAACAAGATAATTTAACAATAAATAAATAAAAAGAAATAAGTAAATAAGTAAGTATGAGATTGAGAAAGAAAATATTAAATAGATTTAAATAAATTACTATAAATTAAGACTCAAATTCGTAATATTTTAATATTTCTCTAAGGCATTAGCAATGCTCTTGGCTCCATCCTCACCAATATTATTTGATCTAATAAAATATTTAAATAATAAATAAATAAAAAGAAATAAGTAAATAAGTAAGTAAGAGAGAGATTGAGAAAGAAAATATTAAATAGATTTAAA
>JH720203.1:22269-41127 GCA_000231845.2 Tetrahymena malaccensis 436 | reverse complement strand
AAGGCCTTAGAATATTAATTGGAATCTCTCCAAATGAGAAAATAAATATTCAAAGAAAATCACCCTGATATTGCTGCTTCTCTGAATAATGTTGGCAGTTGCTATGTTTATCTTGGTGATAATAAAAATGCCTTAGAATATTTATTGGAATCTCTCCAAATGAGAAAATAAATTTTCAAAGAAAATCACCCTGATTTTTCTGCTTCTCTGAATAATGTTGGCATTTGCTATGAAAATCTTGGTGATAACAAAATGGCCTTAGAATATTAATTGGAATCTCTCCAAATGTGAAAATAAATATTCTAAGAAAATCACCCATCAATTGCTTAATCTCTGTATAACGTTAGTTGTTGCTTTTAAAATATTGGTGATAATGAAATGGACTTAGAATATTTATAGGAATATTTGGAGATATGAAAATAAATATCCAAAAAATTAAAGATTGGTACTTCAAATCTTTGATAGCCACATTTTTTAGACTTAATGAATAAAATATGAAAATTTTCTTTAGATTTGGAAAATATTAAAGAAATTATTTGCCTTTGTTTGACTAAATTAAGTTTCCCTCTTTAGGAAGCAAGTAGGAAAAGATTTTTGCCAATTATTAAAATTCAGTTATATTGATAAATTTTAATCTAAGTTTTTTTTTAATCTTGATTAATTAGTTTTAACTAAATCAAATTTATTAATCAATTAGAGCCAACTAATTTCATTTTATTAAGTAAATACATTATGCAATAAAATTTTATTTGCAACTCAGAAAAAGAGAATAGTTATATTTATAAATATATTTGTAGTGTTTTTTAAAATTAAATAGTTTAAAAACAAGTAAAAAATTATTTAAAAGAATAAACCTAAATTTTATTTTTTAATTTCAAATCTAAAATAAAAATAAAAAAGCTATTTATTTATTAATTTATTTAGAATTTTAATTGTTATTTTAAAAGTTTGTATTATAATTGATTTTTTCAAAGTAATATTCTTGAAGTAGATTAATTATACAAGATTATGAAGATATCATTCACAATATTATCTATTCTAATTCATTGTTTTTAATTAAAGAAATTAATTTGTATTTTGGAAATTAACTCAAAAATAAAAAATAGATGATACAGGAAGTATAAAGCTTTTATAATCTTAGAGATGTAGTTAATTTATAAAATATTTTAATATTAAGAGTATTTTTTAACAAATCAAAGTTTGTAATATCTGAGCTATCATCGCATACAAATCTTAATATTAATTTAAAGTAAGGTTTTCTAATTTAAATTTATCAAAATTTATATTGTTTTTAATAAACTTTCGTCTAATTTATTTCTAACTTATTCTACATTTTTATTACCTTTGATAAATATTTAAGTATAAGAATATTTTCTTATTCCCTTCTCTCAACTTTAAATAAATATTTTATTTATAATTTTTTTGTTACTAATTCTCATATTTTACTAAATGTTAATAGTAGTAGATCACTTGGTGCAGAAGGCGCATCATTGTTAGGTTCTTGTTTAGCCTAGTGCATAAATGTTTAAATTTTAAAACTTGGTCTTGGGTAAAATATGTTTTTAATAAATACCTTTAAATCAAATATTTGATAAACTAATTAATCAACCTAAAAATAGATTGAACAAATATAAAATATCTGTTTATATATTTTCTATTACCCACTTTCTACATTTATAAGGATTCAATAAGATAATTCAAATAACTTATTTAATTATAAATTATTTTTGAACTTTATTTTTTTCTCATAATATGTACATTTTAATTTTTCTTAAATTTTCAAATAAAGATTTCTTCTAATTGAATAACATTTTTAAAAATATAAAAAAGAAATAATTCAATAGGTGCCTATGGAGCATCAGATTTGAGTGCTGGCATAGCTAAATGCACAAATCTAACAACTTTTATTCTTAGCATAAAGTAAAGTTATTCATTTTCCAGTATTTTCTACTATTTTGATTTGAAAAAGCAAAACTAACTAAATTGTGCAAATTTTTATATATTTTTTACTAAAATTTTGTGCTTCATTTTTTGCTAATTTTACTTAATTTTTAAATAAATTTTCAAATTTTAATACAGGTTTTTATTTTCAACATTTTCTTTGTTTCTTTTTTCTAAACTTATTTTAATTTATATCACCTATTTTTTTTTCTAATTATTAAGTGATAATTCTATCGGTGAATAGAATAGAATAGAATATACTCGCACATATATATGCACTCAGAAATACTTATTTATAATTATTATAATGTTATATTATTTATTTATATATATTTGTTTAATTTTAATAGTTTTGAATATTAAGTTTAACTTCATGATTATCATATAGAAGCCTATTTTATTTAAATTTGTGATGTAGGTGATTCAGTTATAGGTTATGAATTTCTATCGGTGAAAAAGGTGCATCAAAATTGGTTTATAATTTAACTTATTGTTCTAAACTAACAACTTTGACTCTTTAGCTTGGGTAAAAATAGAATTTTAGCATATTAATTAACATTTAACGCATTATAGATGCAGTAATTAATAAGTTAGAAATAATTTTAAATATTAATAAAATTGTACATTTTTTTACTTGATAAATACATTCACAAATATCTATTTTTTATTTTTAGTTTCGATTAAGCTTACTTTAATTTTCAATTTATTATATCTTTCTTCATTATTTATTTTATTATTTGGTATTATTTCTAACACTTAACTAAAATTTCATTTTGAAATATCAAACAAAAGTAGCAACGCAATTGGTGCATATGGAGCATCTGATTTGGGCTTTTATTTGGCTAAATGCACGAAACTTTCAAGGTTGACACTTTATTTATAGTAAAAATAATTTATTTTCTACATTTTAATTTGAAAAATTAATTTATCATGAATTTGATTTATGCTTCATCTTAAACAATTTTTTCTTTTTTTTATTTAAATTAATATTTTTAATTTTATCTTTTCTGTCTTTTTTTTTTCATTTATGTCATATTTTCTTCACACATTTTTAATATTTGTTATTAGCGATAACTTAATCCTAGCACACGGGGCATCTGAATTGGTTTCTGGTCTAGCTAAGTGCCCTAATCTCTCCATATTGACACTTTACCTTGGGTAAGAATAGTTTATTTTTTTTATTCAGATTTAAATGTAAACTAATAGGTTAAGAAACATGAATCATTATTTTGACATTTATATTTTTTATTCACTCTTATTTGCAATTATTAAATTATTTGAACTATAACAAAATTTTTACATAATAAATTATTTTTCATTTTTTAATTAAAAATTTGTTCGCTTAGATTGATTACTTTTTCCAAAACTAATGATTTTAAACTGATATTATATATATTAAAAGCTACAATTCAGTCGGAACATAAGCTTCTTTATTAGTCAGAAAAAAATTACTTAAAATGAATAGGTTAGTGATAAAAAACTATTAATGAAATAAGTTAATATAAAGATTAAATATTTTAATTTATAATTTTTTATTTATGAAATTTATGAAATAAGTGAAAAAATGTATTTTAAATTACAAATTTAGATATATTTTAAAAAATCAAATCGTTAATGAATAGATTTTTTTTATAGGTAAAGAAGACTTTTAAAAATAAATTATAATTTTAGCTTCAAAGCCTCATTAATTATTAAAGGAGTAATTTTTATTAATACTTTACTTATATATATATATATTCTATTATTGAGACAACAAAAAACAGATGGTCCTTTTTTAGAAAAGGTTATAATATTAAATAATTTTTTTCTAAAATTACAAAGTTTATCTTTACTCATTTTTTTTTTATTATTACAAATTTGATAACATGTTATACTTGAAACTTAATATTAAATTTAGTAATTAATTATTAAAAAATTACTATATATAGCTTTATTAAATAAAGCTAACTAAAAATAAAGCTAGTTTATTATTTATTTTTTTATTTATTTAAAATAGCATTTTTTCAAGAAAAAAATTTTTTTAAGCAAAACAAATACTTTAATCTTTTCTTTATTAATTAATTTACTAAAAATATTACTACAAATAAGTACTTTCTGCTTTATTTTTTTAACGAAAATAAAATAATTTAAAGTAAAAACTTAATTTTTTAATTTGAATATTATTGATTAGATAAAAAGTATCACCCACCGAGGGGCTCGAACCCTCGACCACCAGCTTAAAAGGCTGGCGCTCTACCGACTGAGCTAGACGGGTTTTGTACTAATAACTTACTAATTTTAATTAGCTTTTATTAATAAAATAACTCCAAAAATATTTTATGTGAAAAATAATAGAAATATTATTTAAAATTATTTCTTATTTTAAAATAATTAATTAAAAACTGAATGATTTTGTTAAATTTGAATAAGTGGTTATATATAAGGTAATAAGAAAGAAATATTTATATAGAACGCTAATGACAAATATATCAATTATTTTTAAATATATTCAGTCTAATTATATAAAGATAGGTTAACCTTTATTTAAAGTGTAATTATATACGTTGTTTTGCATGTTAGATAAAAATATCATGATTTTATTTCAAACATTATTTTTTAATAGCAATATCTAAATAAATTTTTTAATTTTCGTTTTTATATTTTAACTGCGAAATATAATATTTTATCTCATATATTTATTTAAGCAAATTTACTTTTTATTTCTATTTGTATTTAAAATTAACTTGATGTTAACAAATCAAAAATTATTTTTAGTATTTTAAGCTATTAACTAAATGAAGATTTTTAGCCAAATAGCCTAAATATTCATTAAATGATAACAATTTTAAATGAAAATTATATCTACAAATATGGAAGATTCTTTCTTAAGTATTTAAATGTATTTTTTTTAATATAAATGCTTTTTACTTTAAGCTTCAAAATACCTTAAAAATAGAAGGAATTATAAATAAAATTTGTTTGCTTATAACATGAATATTATGAAATATAATTCAAATGTTAACAGTAATACTTTATCAAATTAATATTATAATATGAAAAAAATAAAATATATTTTTTTAAAATCAACAAATTTCAGATAAAATAAAGTAATGTATTAATAAATCTTTTTATATCATATTTTGATCAAAACTATAGCTTAATGAAAGTCAAAAAATTTAAAGTCTTTTAAGAATTTTCATAGATACTCAAAGCATCCAGCTTTTACTCTTTTCCTCCTAGGTAAAAAAATGCCTCCCAATATATTAAAATTCTCAGATTAGATTTCCTTATTAGATTTTACACGTTAGAGCATATAAAACATTATTTTATCAAATCGAATATTCAATTGATTAAATGAGCTAAATTTGCGTTTGATACATAAATTCTTTTTTCTACAATCTAATAAGTATAAATACCTTTTTCGTGTTAATTATTTACCCAAAAATAAATGAATTATTCTGAATAGTCATTTCTATGATATTCATAATTTTTTAAGCTTTGAATTGAAAATTTTCCTTATTCAAGCAAAATCATCATTTTCTTCATATTATTCTAGACTTGATTTATTTTTTTATCTATAAATAAGTACATTGTAAAAACTTTATTAGCACTCAATATTCTTATATTAAAAATATAAAGATGAAAAATGTTAATTTTTTTAACATATACTTGAATTTGTATTGTATGTAAGATAAAGTCAATTATTTTTAGAGGAGTTAGTTTTAATATCTAAGACAGTCTATCTATTTCAGAATTAACAAAAATGAATGGGAGTCAATATTAAAAACGGTAATCAATCTATTTTGATTGAAAAAATATTAATAAGTGAATGAATGAATTGATTAATTGTTTTGATTTGATTTATGAATGAGTTATTTGTTAATATTGAAAAAGAAAACAAAAACGAAGTATATTATTTATTAAATAAGGCATTCAAAAGCTTTGTAGTTATTAATATTTAGTTAATTAAATAGGAATCTTAAGATTTCATTTGGAATGGAAAATAATTAATAAGTCTTGGCCGAAGAGGACCAAGTTTAAACACAAGATTAGAATTACGATGAGGAGAACTGTCTCATCAATAAAGAAGAACAAGTTAAATAAGTCCCTAGTGGGAGAGCTTCGTCTGCAAAGAGACATAAATATAATAATTATTTCGTTTAGAAAGTATTATAAATGAAGAGACCTGAGATTTTGTTAATCGTGATTGCTTTGATTTTAACGCTTGCATGGTTTGAGATAGTTTGCTTTGTCAAGCACGACCACGATGAAATGAAGTTAAAATTGATTTAAAAGTAATAAAAGGAGTTATCTTCATCTAGTTTTGTTTAATTGCCTCACTCTTAAGTAAAATCTGGAGGTGTTACTGACGATATTGATTAATAGACTGAATTAAATATTTAAAAGAGGGTTTTGAAGGATAAAAAAGAGAGCAAACATGAGAAAAAGAGCAAGGAAATTAAGTGGGATGAACTTAAAATGAAAAAAACACTTTTAGATAAGAAGGAATATAAATTTATGAAGTTATAAAATGGAATTAAGGTGCTTTTAATCAGCGATTAAGACACCACATAGAGTTTTGCTGCATTGGATGTAAAGATAGGTTCTTGGAATGAAAATATTCCAGGCTTGGCTCATTTTTTGGAGCACATGAAATTCATCGCTACTAACGAATTCTCTCAACAAGCCGGCGGATTCGACATATTTTTATCTAATAACCAAGGAAGTTCTAACGCGTAAAACAAAATAATATTTGATATTCATATTGAAAGAGAAGTGTTTTTTTTATATGCTTTTCTTGAATTAACAATAATAGCTTAATAATTTCAAACGCATTTAAAAAAATAATACAAAAAAGAAAGTATTTATTTACTTATTTATCATTATTTTTTTTATGCTTAAATTAGATACACAGATGCAGTTCACACTAATTATCATTACTAGATTAGTTCACTAGCATTTGAAGAGTCTTTGAAGTATTTCAGCTACATGTTCAACAAATCTGAATTTAAAGAAGAATTTGCTATGAAAGAAATTAATGCTGTTAATAGCGAGTTTATAAATACATTGTCAAACGATAACTGGAGACTTTAGTATGTCCTTACCTTCATTTCTAAGCCAGATACTCCTTATAGCAAATTTACATGTGGTTCAAACGAGTCTCTAATCAGTGTAAACTAATTACCTCTTCATTTAATGAGTTTATTTTGATCATAATTACAAATTATATTTAGGACAAATTTAACTTGATTGAAGAATTGAGAGCTTTTAATGATAAGTATTCTGCTGATTTGATGTCTCTCGTCTTGTACAGCAATCACTCCATTGAAGAACTTAAGGAATTCGTAGTTGAAAGTGATTTCGATAAAATTCCCGTCAAAAAAAACGAACCTCTTAATTTGCCCAAAGAACCTTTCGATGAAGTAAATTTTAATTAGCTTCTTTTTAGTCATTATGAAATTTAAAATTGAAAAAAAATATAGAATACTTACAAAAAGATCTACAAAATCAAGCTAGAGAAGCAGGAATATAAAAGCCTTTAATTTGTTACAGTTGTAGATAAAAAATTATTTAATGATAGACATGATTTTAATGATTATTTCAAAGGCGTATTATCAAGCTCAGAGAAAGGAGCTTTCTACCAATAAATGAAATCTAAAAATTATATTTCTACAATTGATTTTGGCAGATTCTAAAGATCTGATAATTTTGATTCATTCATGCTTGAAATTAACCTCACAGATGACGGTTACTAAAACTTAGAAGAAGTCATTAGATCTTACTTCGTTTTCGTCCAAGAATTCAAAGAGAACGTTTAAAAGGAAAACTTTGAAGAAATGAAGATCTTTTAACAAATACTATTTGATTACGATTCAAATGAAAGCATTAATGAAGAAAATATTTCTGATTTCGCTGACTACATCAATTATTCTGAAGAACCATAATATTTGTTCCTTCAAGGAAGATACAAAAATTTCAAAAAGAAAGAATTCTAAGCTTACTTAGACTAAATTGGTGATATCAGAAAAAATCTCATTTTTATATCAAGCAACAACTTTGAAAATATCAAAATTAATTCAAAAGTAATCCCTTCCATCGACAACACTTTTACTAAAGGTGATGAATATTTCAACACATTCTATGATGTAGTTATTGATTTAAATGATGAGTAGATCGCTTATTTGACTACAAAAAAACCCGAAGAAACTAACTTCCTTTTCACCATAGATCTTGAGCTAGTTCCCAAGAGCAAAATACACTTCTACGATGCTAACAAAGACAACTCTTAGTTGATTGCATAAAAAGTTGAGCTACCTCTCTTAGAAAACAAAGTTCCTAATTTTGTTTCCACCTCTAAAGGTATGCATTAAAATTTATCTAACTATTCTAAATAAATAAATATTCTCCCATCAAAAGCCATAAATCCATTTTAAAATTGCTTATTTAAATAAATTAATTTTAAGCTCATATCAATTCGTTTTAAATTACTTAATATTTAGCCTATCCCGTTTTAAAATTGTGCTTTTTAAGCTCACTTAAATTTGATCTTTCTTATTATTTGGCATCATTGCAATTTAAAATTGCCATTTTAAATAAATTATTTTAAGCTCATCTAAATTGCTTTAAATTATTCAGCAAATAAACTCCATTTAAAATTAAACATTTGACTTAATCTCTTTATAAAATTGCTTAATTAAATAAATAAATAATTTTAAGCTCATATTCTAAAATAGTAAAATCTTAGAACAATCTATAGCTTTATAAATCAATAAGAATAAATTAAGATATATAGCATTTTCTTAAAACAAAATTTATCTAGATTTTTTGAAAAGAATACTTAATAAAGATTTATTCAGATGATAGAAAAATTTTCTCTTAAAATAAATTAATTAAGCAATAAATAAATATTTTAATTATTTTATTTTAAAAAATAAGAAGAATACTCTTAGGATCCTTTCATGAGAAACAATAGGGACAGTATGTTCAAATTTGGATTCTCAGAGGAGGGTTGGTCAAAAATATTAGAAGAAAAAAACCCTGATAACAAGTATTTGCCAGTTATGCTTATTAGCAATGAGAACATCAATAGTTTTATCATGTTAAATTTTGATAAGGATGAGCCATAGACTGTTTGCAAATTAAAATTAGTGAATAAAAACAGAGGACTATTTGACAGTAAAGAGTAAACTTTCAACTTAGTTTATTTGACATCACAAATGAGACACTTGGAAGATTAATATGCTAGTGCTTTTGAATCGAATTATGGCATCGGAATTTAGGCTACAGATAAAGGTATTTCAAATATATTTGATTTTTTGTTTTTAAATCTTTTTTTTGTTTGAAAATCAAGATATTTAAATGTCTGTTTATGGATGGAACAACAAGTTTGAGAAAGTTGCAAGCAATTTTATGAAAAACATTTAAGAATACTAACCTACCTAAGAAGAGTGGAATGCTGCTGCTGATAATTTAATTCTCAAAATTCAAAAGGATGTTTCTGAATATCACATTTTTAAGTATGCATTAAAAGAAACTATGTTCTCGTTGCTTGACAACTAATTCATCCTTAGCAAAGACAGAATTGACCTTATTTAAAACTCTAAATTGGAAGATATCCAAAAGTACAAATCTAACCTTTTCACTGCTACTAATTTAGACTTCTTGTACTCTGGTAATGTTTCACCTAAAAAATCAATCGAATACACAAACTCCTTCAAGAGTTTATTTGAAATCACTCAAGCAAACCCAGATCAAGAAGTTGATAGAACCTTCAAAATTGTTAACCTCTAGAATAAATACTACGTCTATCAGTAAAACAAATGAATATAACAAATTTATTTATTTATATTATTATCAATAAATTAGGCAATTAAATCAAATTCCTGATGACACAAATAGTGCAATTGTTAACATTTACTAATTCGGAGAAAGAAGTATCAAAAATTACATTTATCTTAACTTGCTTTAAGACAAACTTGACAGATTCTTCTACAACTTCTTAAGAACTAAAGAAGGCTTAGGATATGTTGCTGGATCTAACACTGCTACAATTGGCTGCGTTGACCATTTGACAATTGTTCTGTAAGGTGATTAGAAACAACCTAATGAAATAAACATCTACATGGAAAAAGGATTAAAATAATTCAATAAAGTTTTGAACAAAATAACTGAGGAAGAATTCTAAGAAGCAATCAGCAGCTTTAAAGCTGGTATTGAAAATCTGCCTGTTTCTCTCGAAGATAAAATGGCATACATGTGGAACCAAATCGATAGAGAGAAGTATGATTTCGATATCAGATACTATTTCTTAAATTAACTAGAATCAGAAATTACACTTTAAGGTATGAAAGACTTCTATCACTACCATATGAGAGAACATGCCAGCAAATTGAGCATATAAATCTTCTCATAAGCAAAGCCTTACGATCTTAACGATCTTAAAGTTAAAAACTATGCTAAAAATCTTAAAGAGCCCATCATCATCAAATCTAAAGAAGACATCGTTAACTTAAATCAAGAAAACCCTTACTATAAGTGCTACTATAAGTCTTCTTGATCTCCAAATTAAAGAAATTCTTTCTTTGATAAATAAATACATTATATAAAATATCTGTTTTTTAATAAATGTAATTTTATCTCTAAATTTCAATTTACTACTTATTGCTTATTTATTTTATTAATTCCCTTATTCACTTATTTATCTTTGATTATGTTATTTACTTTCTAAATGCTTGAATTTCTTTAAATTTTATGGTCAATTTCTTTTTTATATATGTTTATTCATTTAACTATTATTATTTCCATGTTAAAGAAACTCTTTTTTTGATAAATAAATAAGTGTTATTATAAATATTATTTTACCTCTAAATTTCAATTTACTTCTTATCTATTGATTAGCTTATTTACTTGCTTATATTTGATTATATTAAACAAAAAGGCCATTTCATAAAGAAAAAAGAGGTCTCTACAAATGAATAAATATAAGTTGAAAAATTTGCGTATATAAGCTATGGGATTTACTTGAGATAATTCAATCAAATTATACTTCTAAATATATGTTAAAATACTAGGTAATATTTAATAAAAATATTTTTTCCATGTTAAAGAAACTCTTTTTTTGATAAATAAACAAGTGTAATTATAAATATTATTTTACCTCTAAATTTCAATTTACTTCTTATCAATTTATTAGCTTATTTACTTGCTTATATTTGATTATATTAAATAAAAACAGACTTTCATAAACAAAAATGAGGTTTCTACAAATGAATAAATATAAGTTGAAAAAATTGCGAATATAAGCGATGGGATTTACTAATCAAATTATACTTCTAATTATATGTTTAAATACTTGGTAATATTTAATAAAAGTGGAATAAACTCATTATAATTGAAAGTTATTAGCCATATTAATTTGATGAAGTATATTAAATAATTACAAAATAAATTAAAGAAACCTCTTTATAAATTTACTATCAAAATTTAATAAAAAATAAAGTTTAGTTTATTTGTTGGAATTTACAAAATGAATCCAAATATATTGAACAATAGTTTATATTAGTAAAAAAATAGCATAGTTATTTATTAGGTGATTATGGAGATGAATCCTCTTTTATTAGTTTAAATTTTAATGCCAATTTCTTCATAATTAAGATATGCATAGAGTAATAAAGCAATCAACTTTTTTTTTTCATTAGAAGGTAGTCCAAAGAAATGAAATTAGTGTTAATGCAAGCAGCAAATTTAAATTATATCTAGGGACAGGCACTGATTTAAAA
Source organism: Tetrahymena malaccensis 436 (assembly GCA_000231845.2). Taxonomy (NCBI): domain Eukaryota; phylum Ciliophora; class Oligohymenophorea; order Hymenostomatida; family Tetrahymenidae; genus Tetrahymena; species Tetrahymena malaccensis. The sequence goes on along the minus strand of JH720203.1, from coordinate 29,428 downwards.
AAGCATAAAATTTTAAGTATTTAGGTCAAATTTTCTTCTAATTTCTTCTCTTAACAAACTCCCCAAATATTATTTATTGGTTAAGATTATTAAAGATGAATTACTCAAAATATGCATAAATTTGAAAAGTAAATCTGAGCAAATATTATCATTATATTTAAAAAGTTTATGAATATAAAGTGGTTTTATTTGCATGCAATATGTATAATTCTAAGTATTTTGAAACTAAAAATAAGTAGAGCAATACTACCTTTTGAGAATATTTTTGTTTCAGATACTTTATAAGAAAATATATCTTGAGTCATTATAAAAAAAGTGGAGAAGATGATAAATATATATTGAAAAATAGTATATGAGTAGGGAATATTTCTATTTAATTTAGTATGAATTAAGAGCTAAAGGTTAACTACTCAAACACTAGAGATGGTTTTATCATATTTTTATAGACTAATCTTTTATTCTGATTTTTATTGTATTTTTAAAGTCATTCAAGCTAATAATAAGTAAAATAAAGAAGCTTTTACTTTACTTGAAAGAATATTTTGATTGTTTCTAAAATTCAATAAAGAAAACTTCCAGCTATCATAGCTTCTATTCTAGCCATTACTCTAAAACCTCGACCAATGTCCCAATTTTATCAATGTCCCATCCTTTTCAAAAATTTAATCAATGATCAAGTTTTAAGGAAAAATATTTTATCAATGTCTCACTGAGACATTAATTCAGGTTTTAGAGTAATTAAATAAACAGAAGCATAACTCAAAACTAAAAAATGTTTTGCTTTTAATTTCTTTATTTGGATATGGAAATATAAATGTTCACAAGTTTTCTCCTAAATTACAAATAACATTTTTTATTCTTTTATTACATATAATAATTATACTAGCTAGCATTTTAAAGATGTAGTAAAATCTTATGACAATTTGAATATTTTAATGGAAATAAGAAAATCTTCTTTTCACTTTAAAATAACATCTTTTTGATATTTTTCCTAAAACTGTAAAACTATGTCGCAGTAATAATAGCTTCAATTAAATTCTAGGTTTTTAAAAGATATTGGTAAAGAAACTATGAAAGTAGTTTACTAATAGATATAAAATCGCATTGAGTCTCAATTAATAAATGTACCTCTTCTAAACATATAAGAAAATTCTATTTTGACTAAATCGAATCTATGATTAAATGACATCTAACGAAGTAAAAAAATATGTTTCTATATAGTAAAGAAAACCAATATATATTAAACCATATGGAAAAACTTAAATAAATATTATTGATTTTTTAATGCATTTGAAATATCAGCAAATAAATATATTATCATTAATAATCATCTTTTAAATTACTTTAACATTTTCAAAAATTGAATACATATATATCCTACATCTTCTATGTTTATCATGGTTCTTTTTATTAGAATAAAAATATTTATCAATTTAAAATTTATCAAAAATAATTTTTATATATTTAAATAAATGTGGATTATTTATAAGCCACACCGTGTAACTTTTATTAATAACCATACTAGAGAATTAAAATAACTAATCTTTAAATAAAATATGAGTATTATTAAATAATAAATTATAGTAAAATGTTAATTTTATCATAACACAAAAAAATATTACATATCACTTTATAATTATTATTTTAAATTCTTTAGCATATGTTTTCTTTTACTTTTAATAAATAATTGAAATTTTTCTTAACATAGAAAATAATAAAAATATATTATTGAGTATTGTATTTAAAAATATAGTCAATATTCTAAAAAGTCTCTAATCTAGAAATCTATCTTAAAGAAATAATTAAAAGGAAAGATATCTAAAAATTTATTTCTAATCAAGCAATTGAAAAATATAAATCTAAAAACGATATTTTCTGATATAAAGGTAATAGAAGTATATTAAAAATTAAAAGAATTTTTTAATACTTAATAATTAATTAGAATATAATTAAAAAATATTAATTGTTTGTAAGAATAGTAAAAGCGATTATTTTAAATAGGATGGATAGCTCAAACTATAAGTTTGAATTAGTCAAGCATTTGATAGATAGGAAACTGAACTAGCAATTGCTTTAACTTAAAAATATCTAGACAATTCAGAAGACTCCTTAGATAAGTAATCATGATTAAACTTTAACATTTGGTTATTTTTTAGATGGATATGATCATATCATTTCTACTTATTAAATTGCTGTGATAAACTTAAAAATGAATATTTTTAAATGTTAACCGCAATATTAAGTATCATAAATCCAAGAACTTAAGACATAATGCTCTTCTTAAAATATTTATTCTAAAACCCTAATAAAATTATAAAATAAATAGTGTCTGATATAGTAGAGAAGGATTAAGATAAGGAAGAAAAAGTATTCTATAAAATCATGAAAAAAGAATTATAAAAAGATTTTTCAGATTTCAGATATTTAGCAAAAGGAGTTTAAGGTTATGTTATGTTAACCAAGGAAAAATCAACAAATAAGCGTTTTGCCATTAAAGGATGTTAAGTAAGAGATGATGAAGGAAATGTTGAAGAAAAAGATCTAGGCAATACAAAGAATGAAATAGAAATTGTATCTAAATGTAAAGGTTCCCCTTATGTTTCTAACTTGATTAAGTGTATTGATCTGAAAGAAAATCAATTTATGTACTTAGTTTTAACTGAATGCTAAGGTATTTAATGCATTTATTTTAATTATTTGCTTATTTATTTTAATTAATTAAATAAAAGGAACTCTTTAAGAAGTGATAGATAGTACTTAAGATAAAAAACTAAATGAGATTTCTGCAATTAAATATTCTAAAGATATTGCTGAAGGTCTTTTGCATATTCATAGCAAAGGTTATTTAGTAAATGATCTCAAAATGGATAATATCTTAATTGATTATAATGGCAATGCTGTTGTTTGTAATAATTTACCTCATTTTTGAGCAAAAAAATTGTGATTAATTAATTATGCCAAATTAGGTGATTTTGGGTGTGCATAGAAACTTAAAAAATAGTCTGACTATGCTTATAAGGAATATGTAATATTTGATGATTATATCAAATATATAACAAATTTTTGGAATTTAAAGGAAGGGAATTGTTACTTTTAAGCACCAGAATGCGTAGATAGAAACATTGTGAAATTATATGAAGATGAATATAAAAAATTGGGAGTGGTGACACAAATGAACCCAAGTCAAAGAGTATTTTAATTATAATTTGTTTAATTAAATAAATTCAAATTTTAAAATTTAGAGTGAAGCCTGCTCGTTTGGTAACAAATAAGCCTTTATTTCTTCTCTTAGATTGATACATATCATTCGATATCAATAGGTTATATAATTTATACTTTGGTGTAAGGAAAGAAGTAGGCTATTGATTTTATCAGAAGTAAACATAAACCTTTAGAGTATGATGGTACTTTTTAGTCATACAAATACAGTCAATAACTTTAGAATATCATAGATGGCCTAACCAAATTTATACCAAGAGACAGGCTGTCTATAAAGGAAGCCTTAGAATAATTAAATGAAATAATTTCTATTGAAATGAATATAAATTAGAAATTTTAAGTATATGTAAGTGAATAAACTTAGATTTTATCATAAAAACTACTTAAAGAAGTAGAATTTATTGAAAGTTTTGATAAAAAATATTATCCTATTGCGTAAGTTTAAAAAATACTTACAATAATTTTATTTTGTTCTTATTTTTTAGTAAAGATGAGGATACTTTAATAAAGGAATTGGTATTTGAAAAAGATTTTAGTGATGAATTATAATAACTAAAAGGACTTCAAAATGAAAATAAATCTTTGAAACAAGATAATGAAAACTTGAAATAAACAGAGAAGGAGAGAGAAAACCAAATGCAAGAAATCATGGCAAAATTTTATTCTAAAAAAGGTTTAAATTTATTTTTTTTACCAAAAAAGGCTGATTCTCAAAAAAATATTTCGCAAAAAGAGCAATAAATAACCGATTTAACTGAAGAATTAAAAGTCAAAAACTTATAATATGAAAATCTTTAAAAATCCTAATAAGAAGAATAGGAAAAATTGAAAAAAACAGTCAAGGAGAAAGAAAATCAAATATCAGAAATAGAGGCAAGAATTTTAACTCAAAAGAAGCTTAAATTTTATCTTTTTTAAAAAAAGGTTGCTTACAAAGAAAATATTTAGAAAAAAGAACAAGAAATAATCGATTTAACTGAAAAATTATAAGCCAAAAACAAATAATATGAAGATCTCTAAAAATCCTAATAAGAAGAATAGGAAAAATTGAAATAAACAGTGAAGGATAGAGAAGATAAAATACTAGAAATAGAAGTAATAATTTTAAGCTCTAAATAGTCTTAAAATTTATTCGTCTTTAATAAAAAAGGATGCTTATAAAAAAATTATTTAGAAAAAAGAGCAAGAAATAATTGATTTAACTGGAAAACTTTAAAACTAAAACAAAGAGTTTGAAAATCTCTAAAAATTCTAAAAAGAAGAATAGGAAAAATTCAAAAAAACAGTGAATGAGAGAGAAAATCAAATATCTGAATTATAGGTAAAAAAATTAACTCAAAAGAAGTATAAAAAATGTATTTTTATTCTAAAAAAAGGCTACTTCTAAAAAAAATATTTAGAGAAAAGATGAAGAAATAATCGATTTAAAAGGAAAATTGTAAACAAAAAACCAAGAAGTTGAGGAACTCAAAGCTAATTTACAAAATACTAAAAATTTAAATATTTCTTTATAATAAGAATAGGTTAATTTAAAAATTAATTTATAGACAAAAGATGAGAAAATTAATTAAATAGAAGAAGAATAGTAAATTTAAAGAGAGGAAATTGAAGAATTATAAAATTAAAAATTAAATTTAGAAAATGAAAAGCAATTTTTTTAAGAAAAAAAGGATAATGCAGAGACAAGAATTACACAATTAGAGGTAAACATTAAAGAATAGGAAGACAGAGAAAATAAACTAAAAGAGGAGTTTAAGGTAAAAGATAAAATTGGATTATTAGGGAACATGCATTATGATTATGGCAAATACAACAGTTTAACTATTTATATCTTAAAACGAAAAATAATAGAGCAGAAGTTATACTTATATTAATAAATTTTAATCAAAATTGTTATTATTACATCAAGTAATTTTTAGCAAATTAATTAAAAAATTTTAAAGTAACTCTTAATAAACTTTTGCAACTAAAAAACTTAATTAAAACTCATAAATAAATGTTTACAAAAGTTTAAGTATAGCAATCAGAATAAAAAATACCAGTATAACCATAATAAATAAAATTAAAATAATTTATTAGAAATTAGATATTTTTAAAAATACATAAATAAATTTTAATTTAAAATATTAAATTATATTTAATTTTAAAATAGGGAGTAAAAATTATTTTATTATAATGAACTAATCAATAAATGGATATTTTAATTTGAAAACAGAAAGTATAATTTAATAAATATGATTAAATCATTTAAATAACTATTTTCTTATTAATTATCTTATAGACTCTAGCTTTAAAAAATGTATGATAAATTAAGCCTTTTTAGATATAAAATTGCTAATAAATTTATCTATTATAATATAAGTGCGTAATATTATTTATAATAGCTTTGAATAAAAATAATTGCTGAGTTATATCCAACCTAAAAATAGCAAGTATTCATTTTAAAATATTATGTTAATTAAGAAGTTAAAAATTCTTTAATACTTTTAAAAAAACAGTGCGTACTATTTAATTGAAGAAAAATGAATATTCTTAATATCTTTGTAAAAAAAAAGAGAGTACTTTATAATTTATTAGCTAATTTGATAAGAAATCTAAACATTTGAACCATTAATAGATAGTAAAATAAGTCTTTAAAAAAAATGATTTAACCTTTTATCTAAATTAGAGAGTAATATCTAAATAAATTTACTTCATGAAATACAGAATAAATGAAATTTTAAAATAATTAGAACGTAATTTAATATTAACTTATTTTTAGTAAAATTATAAATTAACCAATAAAATTTATATTTTAGAAAGTAAATTTAATGATCTTGAATCTGCAATAAATAATTTATTTCTTTTAATAGTGTGTAAAAAATAAGCTATCTTTAATTGATACTAAAAATTATTTTATTTAAAATACTTAGCGAGTAAATTAGACTTATAAGGCTTAAAATTATTTATTTAATTAAATAAATTAATAGAAAGTAGACTATTTATTTTATTTCCTAACAATTAATAACTTCTAAAATGTTTTATTAGTTAGTAAAACTTTTATGATTTACTAATATATTGCTAAAGAAAATGATTTACTTACTTAAATAGTGTGTAATTAGATTTATTTATTTACTTTTTTATTAAATTCTAAATATATTTATTTTATAAATAGGCAGTAATTGATTTATTTTGAAATATTATGGAACTTATGAAATTTAAATATTAAAATAGAAAGTTATATTTTTTAATTTTGGATACAGATTAAAAGCTTTTCTCCTTAATAATAAATAGTGTGTATTGCTTTAAGATTTTAAAACTTATTAGTTTTAGTAACAATTATTATCTAAAATAGGGTGTATACTTTTTTAAAAACTATCATTAGTAATTCATAATACGATTTATCTTAAAATAAGCATGTAAAATTATTTACAAAAATAACTGCTAAATTAATTTTCATTATAGGGAGTAATATTCAGAATTTCTACACTTTTTAAGATGATATGAGTGTTATTTTAAATAGATTGTAATTTTAATTCAATTGATAAAATTCCATATAACATCAAAAATCAAAAAATAGACTGTAATATTTTTAATTTTATTTAAATTTATTTTTAAATACTTTGCTATTAAATAGGAAGTAATCAATCTTTAATTTTAGATGCTGAAATCAATTTATCCTTAAAAATTTATTAGCTAGTAATTAATATTGATAAGAAGATGCTGAAATTAATAACTTTATCCTTAAAAATAATCTAGCCAGTAATAAATATTTTGAATTATTTTTGATAAGAAGATGCTGGAATAAATAAATAAATAAATAAATAAATAAATAAATAAATTTATTCTTAAAAATAGAAAGTAATAATATTTTGAATTATTTTTGATAAGAAGATGCTGAAATAAATAAATAACTTTATTCTTAAAAATATATTAGGCAGTAATAAATATTTTGAATTAT
>JH720203.1:0-18813 GCA_000231845.2 Tetrahymena malaccensis 436 | reverse complement strand
CTTTATTTTTAAAAATATATTAGGGAGTAATAAATATTTTGAATTATTTTTGATAATATATCAAGATGTAGAAATAACTTTTTTTAAAAAAATAGATTGTAATAAATATTTTAAATTATTTTTGAAAAAAGAATTTTGAAATAGTTTTATTCTAAAAATATATTATCAAGTAATAAATATTTAATTATAAAATAGGGAGTAAACATTAACATGAAAATTTATAGATAAGAGTACATTTAAATAAACTTTAATATGAACAAAAACAGTGTGTAAAAATGAAATAATTAAACTATAATAAACTCAACATTTTTTAAATAAAATAAGTGCGTAATATTAAAAATAATTATTGAAGAGAAAAACTTGAATAAATATATACTCTAAAAAAAGCAAGTAGATATTAAATTAGCTCAAAAAAAATATTGAAATATCTTTATATTAGTGTGTAAAATTTTATTATAAAGAATTTTGCATAAAACTTTAAATAATTACCTTGAATTAATAGACAGTAAAAATAATTTGAATTATTTAAGAATTTGGTGAATTAAATTGATTTTATAAATACAATAGGAAGTAATAAATAATCAGTCAGATTCTTTTAGAAATAAAAATTCTAACATTTTATCAATTAGAGTGTAAATAAATATAATTTAAACTATTATTTTAAAATAATATTTTTGTAAAAAAGGGTGTAAGAAATATTTTGAATGATATTCAACATGAGGGTTAACTATTATTTTACTTACAGTTAGTAATAAATCTTGAATTATTTTGATAAAAACATATTAACTAATCATTTTTATAAAATATTAGGGAGTAAAATGAGATAAATATTTATTTGAAAATAATTAAAAATTGATTTATAAAATTAGGGAGTAAGATAAGATGGTTATTATTTTAATGAAGTTTTTGAATCTCATTCTAAAAATAGAAAGTAATACTGATAATATTGAACGATTAATAGATTAAATAATAAAACATTTATAAATAAATAGTGCGTAATGAAATTAGTTTTTATTAAAAGCATTTAAAAATTATTTATACAAATAAAAAAGAGAGTAAAATTGTCAATCAATTTAGGATTTTGAAAATGGAGATAAATTTAATCATAAAAAAGCATGTAAAATTGAAGAAATTTAGTGACAAATTAGAAAAATAAATTAACTCTAATATAGGCAGTAATTAATTAATATTTATTAGACTAAAACAAAATAATTTAAAATAATAGTGCGTAACTTACTCTTAAATCCTTAAAAACCTATCATAACAAATAAGATGAACTTAATAATAGGATGTAAATTAAATATTTTTAATAAAATTATAAAAATTAATAATTTATAAACAGTGTGTAACTAACTCATTTGAAGAAAATATCAAAAAATTATTGAAATAACTAATTGGAAAAAAGGACGTAATTATCAAATTATTATTCAAAAAAATATGTTCTAATACTATTTTTTTAAAGTATGTAATGAGATAAATTAATACAGATAAAGATGTTTCTAAATTTATTATTGCTAATTACAGTGCGAAGTAAATAAAATTTATTTTTAAACAAAAATATTGAGTCATAATAAATAATACAAAACTTTAATTAAATTGGATTAACTAACAATATTCAGAAAGGATTATATTTAATCTAATAAAAAAACACCACACTATTATAATTTTTAATTTATAATCATTTATTTTAATTATGCAAAAGCTCTATACAAAGCAGAGCATATGGAATCAACTATGAGACATGAATGACTGATTCTAAATATAGAAAATAAATATCAATTAATATTTTATTTGTTATTTTTCATAAATATATATTTGTAATTGAATTATTTACTTTAATTTTTTTTTTTTTTAAACAATAAAAAACAAAAAATATTTGATTTTTGATTAACAAGAATATACTTTATATGTATTTAGAATTGCCAAATAACACCCACCACATTTTATAATTTAATAGAAAATTTCTAATTTAAAAATTAGATCATAAAAGTAGAGAAAGTTTTAATGAATTAATAATTTTTGATATGTCTAACATTAATAAATAATTATTAAATTTTAGCCTATTAAAATCTAAAATAGAGTTTGAATTCTCCTTGAACTTTGATATCTCTTATTTGAACTCAGTCTAAATGAAAATTATTTGATCTTACAAAATAATTAGATAGAACTTATTATTCCTTATCGTTTAAAACAAGCAATCATATAAATATTATTTAATAAGTTAATCTATTTAAAAAGTTAAGGTAAACTTATTCTAAATGGGATTTTGTCTATTGCATGAAAATATTTTCTAATAAAAATATCAATTGATTTTAGACATTGTAAAGAAAACGTTTTTTACATGAAATAGCTTTTAATACAAATATTTATAATTTAGAATAGACTATTAGAGCAAATTAATTAATTATTTAAATTTAGCATTATTTAAAATAGTTAGAAATACTGAAATAAGATTTATTTTTACATCTCTTTAAAAAAGCGATGCAAATAGAATTTAATAAATTAATCTATTTAAACAATTTAATGAAAATGTATTCAAAAAATTCTGAATAGTATGTGAAATACTAGTTTCAATGAAAAATATACACTTGAGAAAATAAATTTAATATGAATAAATATTAAATATGCCAAATAATTTTAGGTATCTTTAAGATTAATTAAAAATAATTTTAAATAGCTTATAATTTATTTAGATTAAAGAGTTATGAATGCGAATGAAGATAAGATATTATCTAATATGATCTCTGTCTTATTAAAAAGTACCAATTATCATTAAAATAAAAGAAATTTTTTTCAATTTTATAAATGAAATGTTAAATTTCAAACAAATAAATTAAAATAAATGTTTCTTTAATGATTTTTAATTCCAACTTTATTATTTTATAAAATTTATTAACAAATAATTAAAAGTATTGTTAATATTATCAATTTTTTAATTTACTATTTATTAAGATAGTATGGTTTGGTGCAACTAATTCAAATTTCTCCTTCTTTTCAGAAAGTTGATTTCTGATAAAAACTTTAGTAGCTGTATTTTGTTTATTATTTAATCTTTTTGTAGCTAATAAATTTGGGTGATTGTTTTATGCTAAATTAATTAAAAATAATCGAAATACTTTAATTAATATTTTTTTTTTCTATAAGAAATATAGAGAGCTGATTAGAAAGGTTACTTTTTTCTGAAAGGCCTTGCTTACAATTTCTATTATTTAAGAATTGAAACTCATTTTGTTTGAAATTAAAAATGATTTATACTTTGTAATTATTTTTATAATTAAATTAAGCAAAATATATATATGCTGTAATATTTTGATGTACCTTCAAAAATATTTTATTCCAACAAGTTTATTTCAATTGGATAAGAAAAAGATCTTTTGATAGGGTTTAAATATCTTAATCTCATCAAAAGAAAGGAATTGCGGTATTTGATCTCCGTTTAAGATATTAATAAAAGTATAACTAATATTTGATTGATTTAATTCAATCTACTTCTGTTTAATTAGAAATTTTTTGTTTAATTTATTAATTATCAGAAATTATATTTCTTTTTTAAATTTTATTAAATTTAACTCTTTAAGATACTCTATGCAGTGAAAATTAAAATCATAGGTGGAATTTGTTTAAATACAAAGGAATCTTTTAGCTTTATAGATATTAATTTATTAATAAATAAAATCAATAACTCAATAAAAATGAGAAAATACAAACATACTATGAGACTACTAATAGGACTTCTCCTATTATTTTCTGCTTAAGGTATTTTTTATTCTTTTGATTGTATTTTTGATTTAAAGGTACTAATTTTAACAATAGCTTAGTTTCTAAAGAATGCTTCGAATGATCATGAATCTTTAATGAGCAATATGAGGATACTCTAGTCTTCTGTGTCTATTAAACCAAGCTAAGTTTCTTCTTTTGAACAGGTTCACTTAACCTTTAATGGAATTTCTTAAGCTTAAGACGTGGTTAAAGTTGAATTGTTTAACTCTTTGAATACCGTTTAACTTGAAATTATCTAGAAATACGCAGATACTATAGTAGTAAAGCTTGGCAGAGGTATTTTTATTTAATTAAACAAAATATTTTATCTACTTCAAAAAACTTCTTGAGTTTAATATGAAAAATACTTTCTTTCTGCTCAACCAATAAAACTTATTTGATCTTTATAATTTTTATTAAATATTTTAGGATACTAAGGAAGATTCAGAGGAAGGATCATTTTTACTAATGAATCATATATTGACACAAGTAATAAGATTGACATTAATGCTAAAATAGACTCTATTTACCCAAAGCAAGGAAACTACAAAGGAGGAGTGCTTTTGACTATTTAAGGTTCTCTATTTGGTAGCTTAGATTCAGACTTTGAAGTTCTTATAGGAGAAGTTCCTTGTGCTGTTATTTCTTACAGCGATAACTAAATTGAATGTGTTACCTAACCAGCTTGGAAACTACTGAACTAAAAAAGGAACATAGTTCTAAAAAGAAGGGATGTAGTAATATCTTCTGACACACCAGCAAACACAGAATTTACATTTTTTTTGGTTCAATAGCAGCCTATTATTAATAGGATAACAAGCAGTGCTGGATAGGTTTACAGAGGCTCTACTATAAATATTGAGGGTACAAATCTTTTTGCTGAAAGTCTTTAAACTTAATTGCTCATAGGAACAGATAAAATCTCGTTTTAGAGAACAGAAACAGGTTTATCTTTTGTAGTTCCATAAAATTTTAGAAACCAAGCACAAGAATTGATTGTTTATGTTGATCAATATGGCTCAACAAAACCTGAATAATTTTAAATTCAGTATAACTTAACAAAAATCTACTGCATGAATCCAGATAATACATTACAGGTTTCTGATAATTACGCTTTCTTCACTGCTTAAATATAAGGTTTATCTGAGTAATCAATAGTGTCTATAAATACTGATGATGGTAAAACATTATAAGCAGGTTTTGTTGCTTAGAATTACATGCAAATAAACTATTTTTAAATGGTTTCTCAGATTTAGTCGGTAAATGTTGATGGTTAAAACATCCTTAATACCCCAATAAAATTGGTTAAAAATAATAATACTGTTTACTTTAGTTACAAACTAGTTACTCATCCTTCAGATAGCAATTATTTCTAATTGAAGATGATACCAGATAGTAAAAATCCCAATATGACAGTCCAAAATATATTCATCCGCATTGAACTTCTTAAATTTATAGATGAAATGATTTAAGAAGATGTTAATACATTCAAATACAAGAAGGCCAGCTTTAATACATATATTGATTTTTATGTATCTACAAACTAAGGATGTTTTAAATTTTAAGCATATTACTGGGAGGACTAATAAAATATGATTTTGCAACCTAAAATGCTTACTAAGAATTAAAATCCAAAGGCTGGAGACATATTTTAATTTGATATTGCTTCTTCCAGTAAGATTGGTTAAACATAAGCTTATGTTATGAAAGTTACTTGTCAAAATGGTTACAAATAATAATAATACTACAGTCCTAGTGTTGATACATATTATACATTTTCATCCTAGTAAAATGGAACAATCTACAGCTTTGCTTTCCCTACTATTACACAAAGGTTAAAACCTTAAAAGGAAACATGTGATATTTCGATTAATTTAATTAACATTTAGAATTATTTAAATTAACAAACCAAATACTAAGAGAGTTCATCTTTTGTTTCCATATTTTTATAAGAGCCTAACACTAATCCCTAAGAGCCTTTCTTAAAAGGTATCGGAGGAGATATTTAAAGCAACTCTCTTAGAATATTTAATGACGCAGTAACTCCTACTAGATAAAGAATTTATGTACAAACATTCTCTCCAAAAGTTTTATCTCCCTATGGAAGTGAGTAAATTATTATCACAGGTAATAACTTTTTCTTTAATGGAAACTCTATGGCAAATATAACTGTTAAGCTTTTAGGAGTAAAATGTGAAGTTTAAAGTGCAAGCAATACTCAAATAATTTGTCTATCAGGAATTAAAGATATCATTGATCCTCTTGAAAAAACTCAGGTTTTGATTGGCAACGAAGAAGCTTTGCTGTTAGACCATGTTAATTACTCAGTTAACCTTAAGGAAAACTCTAAGCTTGAAAAATATTTCATAGATGGACAAAAGATTAATGTTTCATCTAACTATGTTGTCACATTGGATCTTGGTAAGTTCTAAGGAGATGATTTAAATTTCTAAAATGTGAATGTTGATGGATAACTTATCTTTAGAAGTTATAGAGACTTAAATGTTACTTTTGGAATAATAGAAGGATCAGGATTAATAAACTTTGGTACAATTGATTAGAGATTTAATTCAAATTGCAAAATTGTTATTGGCTAATAAAAGGATGTCAAGCTAAGCTCTTATGGAAAAAATGTTGAAAACTATTCATACACTTTAGTGAATAATCTTGATGCTTAACAAAATTATATTGAAGTACAAGAAAGCTAAGTTCAACTTAAAAAAGGAAACAGAGTTTTGGTGTTGGCTACTACCATAGAAGAAAATAATGAAGAATATGTTGTTAGTGCTGTCAAGTATAACAAAATATATCTTTCAACTGGCATAAGGACAAAGCACCAAAACACTTTTGAGACCATCAAATAATAAAATGGAGATTCTTATTAATTCAACGTTTAAGTTCCAATAGTTTAATTAGATAGAAATATCCAAATTCAAGGTTCTTATTTGGAATTTTAAGATGTGTATGATACTAGAGTAGAGGCAAATAGAATAAATTCAAATATCGTTTTCAAGTCTTACATAAAATTCAGTTCTGATTACTCTTATTACTTTACAAATATGACAACTTTCAGCGTTTTGCAAACATCTTTTCAACATTAAACAGGTCATACAGAATATACTAATAACTTTTTTATCAGCTAGAAGGAATAGTGCAAGATAATTCTTAATTAAAATGGTAAATTTAATAACAATTTTTCCACATGCACTCTTGAAATTTAAAATAACAGTGATAAGAGTTTAACCTAATAGGTTTAAGAAATCTAAAATAACGTTTTTGCTAAATCTTAGACTTGTTTAAATGTAAGATATCCCTATAAGCTTATAATGAAAAATAACCTCTGTCTTTCAGTTTAATACTTCACCAACTTTTTTTACACTCACACAATTCAATCAGAAGGACTAGCTTTTGCTGCATTAGACGTTAGAAAAGCCTTGGTTTTGTATTAATATGCATATTAAGAATTTTAAAATGAAATATTTTCATCTTAACCCTAATAATTAACGAATACAAAGTTTTTGATTGCTGCAAATAGTGTCTAAAATGCTAACATAAACTATCCAGCTTTATTCATTAATGATATCCCTGTTAATTATTTCTCCTTTTTTAATTTCTACGGCTTTGAATTACAAGGATTTAATGCAAAAAGCATACCAATTCAATATTTAGATGTCTAGAATTCAGCATCACCAAATTTCATAACTATTTGTGATTTCTTTAATTTCAAGTCAGATATATAGAAGAATTCAACATTCTTTAATGATACTATTTCAGATCCATAAAAGAGCTTAGCTTTGATTGACAGAGATGGAAGTTTAACTGGTAAAACCTAATCTCTGTTATCGTCAAATATTGCTAGACCTGATTTAATTTGTTCTACAAATGAATAAAATTTGAATAGCTGTTCACCTCTTATTGGTATTATGACTATTAATTAGTCAACTGTAGATGTTGTAGTTATCCCAAGTGGAACTTAATATATTCCAGGTTTAACATAAACTAGTAATTATTTTGTTACACTCTTGTAGTAAACCTTATCATTTAGATTTGTTAAAAGATTAACAGGCGAAGAATTTATACCTTGCTTTATTTAATTAGAATCTAGATATTTAGCTGATTCTAATTTCGGTTTTATAGCAAAATATTCTATAGATACTAAGAAGATTTCTAGTTTGTATGTAAAGAAATAAGTTTAAATGGTTTATAAATAAACATCTCTCTCTACAAAAGAGCTAGATGTTGTTAATTGCTCTCATGGAGACTATTACGTTCAACCTGATGGTATCTAAATATGTATTAAGAGTGAATAAGGCTACTTATATTAAATATAAATTCAATTAATAGCTAAAATCTGATATAAATAAAATAAAGTATAAAATTTATATATACTATATGTTTGAAATTTTTTTTTTTTAATCTTTCACTTAAAAGTTATTGTTTAAATTTATAAATTTAATAAAAGATAATGTTAAATAAGTAAAATAGCTATTTTATTAATCTATATTTTAATATTAAGTAACTTTTCTGAAATAATTTTTTTGAAATCCTTTATTATTTGCAATATAAAATTTTACATATTGTGGACTAAAAAAAGTTTGGAATAGTAGTATTATTTTTAAAATGTGAGGACTCATAATAAATATATTGATTTTAGTAAATATAATTTGATTTTTGTGAGATAAAAATCACTTGCTAAAAATGAATTTATTAAAGGAATTTATTTGTATCGTTTTTAGACAACACTGTTCCTATTATATATCTAATCATAATAAAACAATAATTTTAAGAAAAATACAATAAACTAATATTCAATAGAGTAATGTTCTGGCATTTTTCTAAAGAGTTTGCAATATAATTAGCTCCTTCATCACCAATTTAATTCCAACTATATAAAAATATGATTTAAATATTCAAAATAAAAGCAAGAAAATTATATATCTATCTTTAATACATTTTTTTAATTTTTAAAGTTAATTACAAGTTATTTTTTGTTTATTTTCCTCAAAAAATTAAATTTAAAAAAATTACCGTAAATCAAGATTTAATTGAGTAATATTCTGACACTTTACTAAAGAGTTTGCAATATGCTTAGTTCCTTCATCGCCAATTTAATTGCAACTATATAATATTATGATTTAAATATTTGAACTAAAAAGGAAAATAAGAAAATGTAGAAATTTTTAATAAATTTTTTAGAATGTTAAAAGTAAATTTCATCTTATTTTTGTTTATTTTTTTAAAACATAATGAAAAATAATTTTAAGAAAATACTATAAATAGACATTTAATTGAGTAATATTCTGACAATTTTGTAAACAGTTTGCAATATGCTAAGCACCTAGAGAACCAATTAAATTAGACCTAATAAAATATTAAATATTGAAATATTCAAATTTAAAAATAAAAGCAAGAAAATGAAGAAACTTTGAATAAATTCTTTTAAAATGTTAAAAGTAATTATTTATTTTTCTCAAAATAAAATAAAAAATAATTTAAAGAAAAATACTATAAATCAAGATTTAATTGAGTAATATTTTGACACTTTTCTAAAGATGTTCCAATATACTCAGCTCCTTTATCACCTATTTAATTCCAACTATAAAATAATATTATTTAAATATTTCAAAATAAAACAACAAAATGGTGAAATTTAAATTATTTTTTGAATGTCAAAAGTAAATTTCAAGTTATTTTTTATTTATTTTATAATAAAAAATTAATTTTAAGAAAAAATACAATAAACTAAGACTTAATAGAGACATATTCTGACACTTTTCTATAAAGCTTGCAATATGCTTAGTTCCTTGATCACCAATTTAATTCATTCTATAAAATGATTATAATAATATATAAAAATAAAAACAAAAAAATAGATAAATATTTAAAACATTTTTAAAAATGTTTTTAGTTAATTTCAAATTATTTTTTCTTAATTTTTCTCTAAATATAATAAAAAATTAATGGTAAATACCGTAAATCAAGATTTAATTGAGTAATATTCTAACACTTTTGTAAAGATTATGCTATATGCTTAGCTCCTTCAGAATCTATTTAATTATACCTAATAAAATAAAATTATTAAAAATAAAAACAAGGAAATAGAAAAATCTTTAATACATTTATTTTAAAAGTAAAATCAAATTATTTTTTTAATTTTTCTAAAAGGATAATAAAGCATTAATTTAAAGAAAAATACCGTAAATCAAGATTTAATCGAGTAATATTCTGACAATTTTCTAAAGTGTTTGCAAAATGTTTAATTCCTTCATCACTGATTTAATTGCAGCTATACAATAATATGATTTACTTATTTGAAAATAAAAACAATAAAATTAAGTAATTTTTTGTATATTTTTTTTTAACTTTAAAAGTAATTTTAAAGTTAATTTTATTTATTTATCTCAATGAATAATAAATAAAAAATTTTAAGAAAAATACAATAAATTAAGACTTAATTGATTAATAATATTCTGACACTATTTTAAAGAGCTTGCAATATACTTAGTTCCTTCAGAATCAAATAAATTTTTCCTAATAAAATAATATGATTGAAATATTTGAAATTAAAAATAAAAAATAGAAAATGGATAAATTTTTTTGTTGAATATTTATTAAATGTTAATTTTAAGAAAAATACTATAAATCAAGATTTAATTGAGTAGTATTCTGACATTTTACTAAACATTTAGTAATATCAATAGCTCCTTCATCACAAATTTAGTTTTCCCTAATAAAATAATATGATTGAAATATTTGAAAATAAAAACAAGTAAATGGAGAAATCTTTAAAACATATATATTTTTAAGTTTTAAAAGTAAATTTCAATTTTTTTTATTTATTTTTCTCAAAACATTGTAAAAAAATAATTTTAAGTTAATACTATAAATCATAATTTAATTGAGTAGTATTTGGACAATTTTCTTAAGAGTTTGCGATGTGCTTAGCCCCTTCATAATAAATTTAATTATACCTTATAAAATAATGAGATTGAAATATTTGAAAACAAAAATAAAATCAAGTAAATGGAGAAATGTTTAATAAAATTTTTGAATTTTAAAAGTAAATTTCAATTTGATCAAACATAATTAAAAAATAATTTTAAGAAAAATACTATAAATCAAAGTTTAGTTGAAAAATATTCTGACATTTTTTAAGAGAATTAGCTATATGCTTAGCTCCTTCATTACTAATTTAGTTCCAACTATATTATAAAATAATTTAAATATTTGAAAATAAAAACCAGAAAATTAAGAAATGTTGAATACAAATTTTTGAATGTTAAAAGTAAATTTCAATTTATTTTAATAAAAATACCCTAAATCAAGATTTAATTAAGTAATATTATGACATTATTCTAAAGAGTTTGCGATATGCATAGCTCCTTCATCACATATTTAATTCCAACTATAAAATTAAATGATTAAATATTTGTAAATAAATATTAAAAATTGGAAACAATTTGGCATATTTTTTTGAATTTTAAAAGAAAATGTAAAGTTTTTTTTTGTTTATTTTTCTCTAAACATAATAAATAATTAATACTAAGAAAAATACATTAAATAAAGATTTAATTAAGTAATATTCTGACACTTTTATAAAGAGTTTGCAATATGTTTAGCTCCTTCATCACCAATTTAATTGCAACTATAAAATAATAGGATTTAAATTTTTTTAAATAAAATAAAAAAAGAAAAAGGAGAAATCTTTAAAGCATTTTTAAGAATATTAAATTTAAATCTCTTGTTATTTTTTGTTTGTTTTTCTCAAAATATAATTAAAAAAAAATTTTATAAAAATACTATAAATCAAGGTTTAAATGAGTAATATTCTGACATTTTTCTAAAGAGTTTGCAATATACTCAGCTCCTTTCTAACTAATTTAATTAGACCTAATAAAATAATATGATTGAAGTGTTTGAAATTAAAAATAAAAACAAGAAAATGGAGAAATCTTTAACTATTTTTTGAATATAAAAAGTAAATTTCAAAATAAATTTTCTTTTTTTCTAAAAACATAATTAAAAAAATGCATTTAAGAAATATACTATAAATCAAGACTTAACTGAGTAATATTCTAGCACTTTTTTAAAGAGTTTGCAATATGTTCTGCTCCTTAATCACCAATTTAATTCCAACTTTAAATAAAAATATGATTGTAATATTTGAAAATAAAAATAAAAACAAAAGAAAATGGAGAAATCTTTAATTTATTTTTTTAATATCAAAGGTAGATTTGTCGTTATTTTTTTATTAAATTTTCTCAAAACATTATAAAAGAATAATTTAAATTAAAATACAATAAACTAAGATTTAATAGAGTGATATTCTGACAATTTTCTAAAGATTTTGCAATATAATAAGCTCCTTCAGGGCCAATTTAATTCCAACTATAAAATAATATGATGGAAATATTTAAAAATAAAAAATGGAGAAATAGCACAATTTTTTGAATTTTAATAGTAAATTGGCTTATTTTTCTGAAAATATAATAAAAAGTTAGTTTTAGTGAAAATACCGTAAATCAAGATTTAATTGAGTAATATTCTAACACTGCTATAAAAAGTTTGCAATATGCTTAGCTCCTTAAGAATCTATTTAATTATACCTAATAAAAAAATATAATTGAAATATTTGAAAATAAAAATATAAACAAGAAAAGGGATAAATTTTTAATTCATTTTTTTTTAAGTTAATAATTGATTTAAAGTTATTTTAACTTTAAAAAAACATAAAAAAATATTAATTTAAAAAAATAAATACCTTAAATCAAGATTTAATTGAGTAATATTCTGACACTTTTCTAAAGAGTTTGCAATATACTTAGCTCCCTCATCACCAATTTAATTGCAACTATATAATAATAATATGATTAAAATATTTAAAAATAATAGTAAAAACAATAAAACTGAGTAATTGTTAGTATACTTTTTTGAAAGCTAAAAACAAAATAAAAAATAAATTTAAGAAAATACTATAAATAAAGATTTAATTGTTTAATATTCTAACATTTTTCTAAACACTTTGAAATATGCTTAGCTCCTTCAGAACCAATTTGATTATGCCTAATAAAATAATAAGATTGTTAAATAAGTGGTATTAAAAATAAAAAGTAGAAAATGGAGAAATCTTTAACACATTTTTTAGAATTATTTTTTTAAAGTTATTTTTTACTTTTATTTCTCAAAATATAATAAAAAAAAAACAATATAAGGAAAAATACTATAAATCAAGATTTAATTCAGTACTGTTCTGATATTGTTCTAAATAGTTTACAATATCAATAGCTCCTTCATCGCAAATTTAATTCAACCTAATAAAATAATATGATTGAAATATTCTAAAGTAAAAAAATGGAGTAGAAATCTTTTTTATATTTTTTTAAATGCTAAAATTAAATTTCAATAAATTTTATATTTATTCTTTTTAAAACACAATTAAAAAAAGTTTTTAAGAAAATACTATAAATCTAGATTTAATTAAGTAATATTCAGACACCTATCTAAAGAGTTTGTAATATGCTTAGCTCCTTCAGAATAAATTTAATTAAACCTAATCAAATAATATGATTGAAATTTTTGAATGTAAAAACTATAACAATTATATTGTTAAAATCTTTAATAATTTTTATTGAATATTATAAATAAACTTCAAGCTATTTTTTTTCATTTTTTTCAAAACATAGTAAAAAATAATTTTAAGAAAACTACTTTAAATAAAGATTTAATTAAGTAATATTCTGACAGTTTTCTAAAGAATTTGCAATATATTTAGCTCCTTCATCGCCAATTTCATTCCAACTTTTAAAATAACATGATACATATTTGAAAATTAAAATAAGAACAAGAAAATAGAGAAATTTTTAATGCATTTATTTGAATTATAAAAGTAAATTCTTAGTTATTTTTTATTTATTTTTCTCAAATTATAATAAAAAAATAATTTTAAAAAAATACCATAAATCAAGATTTAATTGAGTAATATTCTTACACTTTTCTAAAGATTCTGCAATATACTATACTCCTTGATCACTAATAGAATTGGAGCTATAAAATAATATAATTCAAATATTTGAAAATAAAAATAAAAACAAGAAAATGTATTAATCTTTAACAAATTTTTTTGAATACTAAAAGCAAATTTCAGGTTATACTTTTTTTATTTTTCTTAATGCTGATAAAAAATAATTTAAAGAAAAATACTATAAATCAAGATTTAATTGAGTAATATTCTGACGATTTCCTAAACAATTTGCAATATACTTAGCTCCTTCATCTCCAATTTAATTCCAGCTACAAAATAATATAAATGAAATATTTGAAATAAAATTAAGTACAAGAAAATGGAAAAATCTTAAATAAATTTTTTGAATCGTAAAAGTAAATTTCAAGTTATTTTTTGTTTATTTTTCTCAAAACATAATAATTTTAAGAAAAATACCTTAAATTTAGATTTAATTGAGTAATATTTTAACACTTTATTAAAGAGTTTGCAATATGCTTAGCACCTTCATCGCCAATTTAATTACAACTATTAAATAATATGATTAAAATATTTTAAAATATAAATAAAAATTATAAAATTGAGTAATTTTTAATAAAATTTTTAGAATTTTAACATTTAAAGTGATTTTTTATTTAATATTCTAAAAATATAATAAAAAATAATTTTAAGAAGAATACTATAAATCAAGATTTAATTGAGTAATATTCTGACACTTTTCTAAAGAGATTGCAATTTAATTAGCTCTTTCAGAATCAATTTAATTATACCTAATAAAATAATATTATTAAAATATTTGCAAATAAAAATAAAAACAAAAAAATGAAAAAACATTTATTATTTTTTTTTATTTTAAAAATAAATTTCAAGCTACTTTTTGTTTATTTTTCTCTAAACATAATAAAAATTAATTTTAAGAAAATACCTTAATTAAAGATTTAATTGAGTAATATATTGACGCTTTTCTTAACAGTTTACAATATCGATAGATCCTTCATCATATATTTAATTGCAACTATAAAATAATATTATTAAAGTATTTGAAAATAAAATTAAAAAAATAAAAATGGAGTTAAATTTATTAATTTTTTTAAATATCAAAAGTGAATTTCAAATTATTTTTTATTTATTTTCGAATAATATTTTGTAACCCTAATATATAGTTTAGCGATAATACTTTTTTATATTAAATTATTTGCAAATTTTTATATTTGAGAAATACTTGAATATGGGTGATGGGTTATAAAAAATTAGTGTATTTTCTTGGATTCACAAATACGATTTCTTATAAATTTAATAAAATAAATTCAAATTCTTCAATTATTTTTAAAAACATAATATTAATATGTTGTTCTAAATTAATTGATTTTTTTTGTAGGTAGGAAAAAACTAATTGAAATAATATCATTATTATTAATAAAACTCATAAAAATCTAGGTTGAATTATAAGATAAAAATAATTATTTTAATTCAATCAAATAACTTTATGATTATTAAATAAAAAAATTTATTTACAAACTACCTTAAATAAATATTAGTGAGTTTTAATTCAAAGAAATCATATAAATCAAATAACAAATTAAAAAGAATACTTGAAGCCAAAGTCTTGATATATTTCTAAAGCTTAGCAAAATCTCAATTAAATTTCTTAGACATATGGATTTTGCCTAATTAAAAAAATGAAATTTATTTTTTATTTAAAATAAAAAATAAATAAATAAATACAGGGCATATACTTTTAGCTCTTTAATTTCTATAAATAATTATTCTATTTTATATTTACTGTTTTTGATGAAACTTAAAGCATTTTAGTAAGAAAGTTTCTAATTTAAAATTAAAAATAAATAAATTAAAATATTTTTTTTAGAATTTGTATTTAATAATGATAAAGGATTACTTAATTTTTAATACTTAATTATTCCATGAATGCATTGTAAAGGTATTTTAGGTCTTCAGTAGAAGAATATTTTAATAAATATAACTAATAATTTAAAAATTAATTATTAATACATACATATATTTAAAAATTTTTTAACTTACAAAGTCATCAGTAGCTTATTCTTATTTAATTCTCTAAAAATCATATACTAATTCTTCAATGGCATCATAATCAATTAAAAATTAGTCTAATTCTTTAATTGATTTTACAGTGTGCTTTTAATTTATTTTATCAACATGTATTTTGATAATATTTCAAATTTTAATAATAAATTACAGTTTTGAATTCATCAATTTTTTTGAAGAGATTTTCAAGAGTAAAATTCTTTTGTTTTTATTTTTTTAATTTTTGGTTTTATAATAAAATTTTTCTAATAAATACTGTTAATTTAAAGATATTTACTTTTGAAATAAGTTTTTCTATTAAATAAAATTTAATATCATCCAAAATTTTTATTATTTCATCTACCTAAAGAGAACTAAGATGCTATTATATCTTATCAATTATTTCACAAAAATTTGCTTTTTAAGCTACTTTTACCTATATTGAAGAATTGTATATAAATTTACATAATCATTAAAAAAATTATTAATAATTTACTGAATTATCTGTACTTTATAATTTTAAAACAGATTCGTAAAAATCATAAAGATCTTATGATGAGGATTCTTAAAACATAGATAATTCATTCTTGATAAAACACTATTTTTAATCTAATAAACTATTCTTTATAATAAAGTTATATTTAACTTAAAATATAATCATCAAAAAATTTACACTTAATTGAATTTGTAGATTTTCATTAAGTTTCAATTAATTGATATCAAGCGTATTACTTACATTGAAACATTTCTTCTAAAAATTATTTAATTCTTCAAAGCAATAATCTGAATAAAAGTCAAGATATGAGCTAATTTCATTTTTAAGTTCGTCGAAGTATCCTTGATGGTCATAGATGAATTTTTTTGGTATATCTTTAAAAAGTTAATAAACTTGAGAATGCACTTGATAGCAGTTGGATCTTAATTTTATATCTTTTTGAATCATTTAATCCTATATTATTTTTAACAATCCCTCTACAAATGTAGTTAATTGGCTTTGAGGATTAAGCTCTTTGAATAGATTTATTAAATCTTTTAATGTCATTCCTAATGAATAAATATCAGATTCAAAATCAATCTTATAATTGTAATCTTCATAAATTTATTCTATTGGTGAAGTAATATGACTAAAACCTTGACATTTTATTATTTATTTTTCTTTCTTAATTTCTGAAATTCCAAAATCACAATAAAAAAGATTTCCATGTTCATTTATCAAAATATTTTCTTTTTTGATATCTAAATGAAAAATAGAGGCTCTTCTAAAATCAATTAGACCATGTAGTAAATCAAAAACAAAAGTTAACATACTTTACTCTGTAAAATCTTTTTTTCTGTGTTAGTAATCTTAGTATTCTTAATATAAGCTAGATTTGTATTTTTTGTAGATAAAAGCATCCCAATTGTCAAAAATTCTAATGTGCTCTATTAGCTCTATAAAATGATTTTATTTTTTTCCTTCTTTCAACAATTTATAAATTTCCTTTTCTTTATTAACAGCTTCATTCTAATTATCTTTGTTTTCTACAATTTTTATAACTAAATTTTTTTGTTAGTTCGTTGAAGCAGATATTAACAAACTGAATCCTCCTCCATTAATAATACCATCTAATTTATAACCTTTTTCTTCTAATACTTTACATATCTAAATTTCATTTATCCTGAATTATTTTAGAATTTCTAATTTATTAATTTAATTTTTTAGATTACTTCTTGTTGGAATAATTTATAAGAATTCTGCCTGTGTTATTTTAAATTCTTAAAGTTCAAATTATTACTCAAATTCAAAATCATTTAAAGAGCAAATAACATATGGTTATGAAAAGGAATAATTTTATTGAAGACATTCATATTCATAAAAATCTTAATTTTTTAGATATCCTAACATACTTGTTATTAAGTACTCAAGTAATTTTTTGAATTAAATGTAAGTATGTTAAAAACTTAAAATTAATTATTACAAGCTACTGTTATTTTTTTCTTATAAAATAGCAAATTGCTTTTGAAGAAATGGAAGTTATGGCTAATTGATTAGTTTTAGTAGCTGATTAGTATTTTTAATTATGAATTTATTTCTTATAATGTCTTCTTCACTAAAACTCAATGGATGTTACTATTAGATTTCTTTTTTCTCTTTTTTTATATTAGACTTTTTTTTTCTTTTCAGTATCTAAAAGTCTTTCTTAAATAAATTATATTTTCGTTTATTTATTTTGTTTATAAAAATAATCAAATAAATTAACAATCAAATTATTCTCATTTAAATCACTGATTTACTCCATAAAATCAAATTTAAGA
The DNA here is from genome assembly GCA_000231845.2 of Tetrahymena malaccensis 436. Taxonomy (NCBI): domain Eukaryota; phylum Ciliophora; class Oligohymenophorea; order Hymenostomatida; family Tetrahymenidae; genus Tetrahymena; species Tetrahymena malaccensis. Next base: position 716 of record JH720203.1, on the reverse strand, counting down.
TAAAAAATTTCAAAATTTGAAGAGTATCGTTGGTGCTGACTTCATACCTGAAGAATCTATTATATCCTATCCAAATTTATTTTTATTAAAAAATAAATAATTAATTAACAATTTTTATAATTAATTAAATTTTGATAAAATTTTTTTAAACCTAATCAAAAACAAAATAAATGATATAATAGAATAAATATTTTAATAATCTAGAAGATGTAATTATTTATTTTGTAATTAATTACTCTTTAATATTATTTTTATCATTAAAAAAGTTTATAAACTCTTCACTTTAAACTCGTACTCATCTCCATATTGATCTCTTGTAAATTTAATATATAAAAATTATTCTTATTCATTTTATCATTATTATCAATTTAAATTTTTTTTCAATAAAATTTTCTCATAAATTTTATTTATTTATTTATTATTTGTGCTTTTTATCTGATTCTTTATTTTCAAACCTTACTCAAATTATTTAATAGTTTATTCTTAATTTATATTTTTTATTCATTTTTCCTTCTAACTAACTAATATTTTCTTCAATATTTAAAAAGTAATAATTAAATTGGTGATGAAGGTGCCTCAGGCTTATACTCTGCATTAGCAAAATGCACTAATCTCTCAAATTTGAACCTTAATTTACAGTAAATGCAGCTTATTTCTTTTAGATTGTATTAATATAAAAATGAATTAAAACTAAAACAATATTTTTACTTGATTGA
>AFXY02002165.1:0-50671 GCA_000231845.2 Tetrahymena malaccensis 436 | reverse complement strand
CAACCCCATTAATTTGTTAATTTTTATTAGATTAATTATTTTTTTTAAGATTAAAGATAATTTATTTGATTTTTTATGCTAATTAAGTAATATCTAAACGTTTAAGCTTAAGTTTATCATAAAAAAATAATTTATAAATAAAAAATATCAAAACTTGGTAAAAATATAATTAAAATATATTTAAAATAATTAATTTCCTAAACTTAAGATTACAAATTTAACTTTTAATAGATTTGTTACTTTATTTTTTTGTAAAACTCGTTTTTTGGCAAAATAGTGTAATTTAGAAATATTTTAAGAGATATTTTTGAAAAAATAACACGATTAAATTATTGTATTATTTTAAATGATTTTATAAATGAAAATTCAAATATTGTTAGATATTATTAAATAAAGTAATAAATATAAAGATTGATTAAAGATTAAATATATCCTCACTTAAAACCTAAAGGAATATTTATCAATTAATAATTTATGTAAAAATTGTAATAGAAATTCCAAAGCCATTATAATTATGTAATTTTTTACTTATTAGTTGATGGGTTATTAATTTAAATTTTTTTGAAGTATTAACTAATTAGCTAATGATAAATAAATATATTTAGGAATTTAAATTGACTTTTCAATTATGATTAGTAACCCTTATTTTGAATTTGAAAAAATAAAGTTATTATAAATATATATTTTTAAAAGATGAGTCAGTAAATATAGATAGATTTTTACATCAAATCATATTTTTGAAAATGAAAGATAGTGAAAATATGGCACAACAGACAATCTGATAAAAAATTCTAATGCAAATTATTAATAAATATGGATACTTAATTAAAATTATTTGTTTAAGTAAGCTATAAGGAAGAGAATCTATTTACAATATTTACATGTGAGTAATCAAATTCAATAAGAGTATTTAACTTCAACTGATTTAAGGAATGCAAGCTCTTTTTCAGTTGATTATCTTTTGAGAATTACATTTCTTTCAGGTATTCTTCCGAAATTTGAAATTCTATCATAATGATTGACCTAAATTTACCTAAGCCTCTCTTAAATATTGAGGAATGAGTTTGGGTAAATTATTTTGAGAGAGTTATTAATCTCTTAAGCAAGTTTTTAAGCTATCAAATTTTCCTGATGGATTAGACACATTTATAGTGTAATAACTAAATGTATAGGAAGAGCTTTAGGTATTGTATAAGCAATCAAATTTAATTAACTTTCAATCAAGTTAATTGATTCTATATAATTCTATGGATTTTATGTAAAGGAGCATTTCTCACAAATTATTTATATTAGTAAGTAAAATGCTTTTTCATCAAATTAATACGCTTTAGGAGTTCCTCGAAAAATATTTCTTGGTATTTAATCATAGAGTATTATTAATGCAAACTTTTAAGGGAGAGTTTAGGGTACAAAACCATCCATACTAGTTAGAAGAGCACTGAATTGTTAAAGCGTTTGGTCAATCTTTTTTTAATCATCTTTTTTTGCAAACCAAACAAGGCGCCATAAGTTTTCTAACTTAGTTTCGGGAAAGTTAACATTCAAAACATCCTTTTTATTTTATAAAGGCACATACTTCTCAAGTTAAAACCATGCCTAGAACAAATAATTTAAATCCATTCACCTATCAAAATCTTAAAATGGAAATATTTAAATTTATGAAGACTAATTAATTTGTTTATTTTGGTAATATTATTTAACTAATAATTAATTTTTTAAAGTAAATAAATATACCCTTTATAAGATCAGTAGAAAAGATTCCTTAAATGCTGATCAGATATTGATTACTTAGAATGAGATCCATTAATAACAAGGAATCTGATATTTTCTATATTGCTAAATACTAAAATGAAAATGAAAAACTTTAAAATACATTTTTAGATATTTTGATATCTAATCATAAGAAATATAAATTTAAATAGCCTCTTTACCTGTAAAAAAGTAATTAGAAGGAATAAATTAACATTCTAAATAATTGCTAATGTAAAATGTAATACATCGATTTTCTATAGCTCTACAAAGGAAAGCTATGAAAGAAAGTATCTACACTGAAAAAGATGGAAAAATATAGATTAATTTTCTGAAGAAATAAATTACTATGAATCTGCAATCAAATTAATTCAAAAAAGTGTATTTTTTTGTTACCATACTATTTTTGTTTATTTTTTGTATCAGTAAATCAGTATATCTAATGTGTGAAGGAAGATAAGAGAAAAGAAACAAGAGACTCTTTTACTTACAAGTAAATAAATTAAATTTTTGGGGTTAATATTTTGAATACAGAATATGAATATTAATTGTATAGTAAATGCAAATCCTTTAATTTCTGATTACTCTATATCTAGAAAGAGATATACAGCCTACCTACTTATTTACACAAAATGTTTAAATTGAAAAGTTAGAATCTTATTTTTTTAATTATCTTTGCTTACTTTTATTTCTTATATAAATGTTAAGAAATTTAAAAACCCTCAATAAAAAAAGATACTAAATTTCTTGATATTTACCTCATTTTTTATTTGAGCCAAATAAATTATTATCACATCTAAATGTAAATTTGTAGAATAAGAAGTCGAATTATTAGAATTTACGTTAATTTATCATGATTCTATATGATAAGTATTTATCCTTATATTTGTATGTAATCTCGAAAAAAGAAATGAAGTCAATATTATGGAAAATTTTTTGAAAAACTCCCTACCAGCTGAATATTAATTACTTTTTTTGATAATTAGATAGATAAATTAAAATTAATATATCCAATATGCGTTATGTAATTCAATGAATCACTCAAATTTTGTAAAATTAAATTAGGTTAATTGCACGAAATCATTAAAAACTAAAATTAATGAGATAAAGCATAATTTTATGCTTTCATAATTAAACCTAAAATTATTTTTTATTTATTTGATAACGAAAAGCGAATCAAATAGACAACTATTTTTAAAATTTAATTAAATAATTAAGCAACGAGGGAAAAAGATGAGGTAAAAAGTATCAATAAAATTTTTTGAATGATTTGTTTATTTCATATAGTAAGAGATTGATGATTGATAATAGCTTTAAAGTAAAATTAAAAAAACAAGTGATAAATATTATAACTAAATTATTACTTTTGTCAATTCGAGTGTGAATTGTTATTCAGTAAAAATTTGTTAGACTCATTAAATAAAATATAATTAATTATCTAATTATGGAATATTTTAGTTATTTCTATTAGATTTATTATTTAAACCGTTTAGCGATGAGTAATTCATTAAATTTACTATATTTTGGAGTCCATCCAAGTTTTATTTGATGCAGGTCAGGTCATATAAATAAAAAATTAAAGAAGGGAAATCCAAGATAGGTCCTTAAATTAAATTTAGTTTAAGGTGAAGATATTTTGTCATCAAATACAATTATATTGACAAAAAAAAAATTTTATTTGAATTTAAAATATTCTTTTAAATTCTTTTTCATACATATCCTCACAGTAATTAGAAAAACTTATAAGCTTTTAATAATATAAATAGGACCAGTTAATAGTCCAAACAAGTCTTCTTCATCTAATTATTTAAATACAACTATATAATGATGATAAAATCAAAGGGTGAATTTCAATATTTTCTATTCTTTTTATTATAAATGAATTACTGAAATTTGGAAAAAGAAAGAAAGATCACGATAATTTACATCTAATTTAATTACATTTTACATTTCTTTTACAAAATTTTTTATCAGTGAGCTTCAATCAAAATACGGCAAAGTTATTTACCTTTATATAATATGTAAATTGAGGATAAAATTACAAATATCATACTTTTACAAGATATTAAGAAAAAAAATTATTGTAGTTACATTCTTTCATAATGAAAAGAGAGTTTTATAATTTTCTAAAATTAATGAGTTAGAGTGTTCAAATTAAATATGTGGACAGCCAATACTTGCTATGTCTTTTTTTAGAATACAAAGCACTTATTAGCAAACTGATAAATAATTATATCAACGGTTTTTAAGTCTATCTATTTATCTGTCAGAATTTTACTCTAATTGTAAATTTTAATTAACAATGAAAGATTAATCTTTTATATAATTAATATGCATATTAAATTTTTTCTATTGTTTTTTACATTATTTTATATTAATTTATATTTTTATGACTTATTTGGCCATTTTTCATCCTGAGTTTATAGCAGAAGAAGTAATTTAAATGTCTTGTCAATTTCAACCAAGTGTATTACAAGTGGCAGATATTTAATATTACTCTTTTAATAGAAGCTGTTTTATGTAAAGGCTTTTTTGAATGTGGATTTGACCTCTCTGTTACACTAACGGTAAGGGAAAATTAATAATTGATGCAGTTAAAATTTTAGCAGGAATGGAATTAGTTATTCTTATTTAATCAACTGATTACTTTCTAAGTATATTCTATTTTTCGAGTATAAAAATAATGAAATCTAATTCTTTATATATAAGAAAATTATATTTTTAAATAAGTAGCTCGAAAGTATATGTTTTTTATCAGCCATAATGATACAATAATAGGTAAGAGAATAAACCTAACATTTAATTTCTAATATATTTATCAATTAGAAAAATAAAGCTGTACAAGAAATATGAATTTACTTTTAAATGTAAATAAGAATTCCCGGCACAAAAAGGTTTTTGATTTAAATTTAACAGATTTGGATTAGGATAGTAATAAGCATAGAATGTAATTTACATAGATTACACAGAAGCCCATTCCTAGTTTTACACACAAATTTTTCTTGACGAAACTATGAGAAAGAAGAACAGATAAAATATTCTATCATTTTTCATAATTTTCATCTAAAATAATTTAAAATAAGACTGTTACTGGATTTTAGCGTTCCTGATTGAGATTATCAATCTCTTATTTCCAAATGAGTGAATTAGTGCTAATTGCTGAAATTACTTGTTTTTAATCGGTTCAGTTAAAAATAAAAATGCGGGGCATAAAGATTACGTCATAGTTTTCAAAAGATTATTAAAGATATTGAATTTGCTTCCTTTTATAATTTGTAATCTATCACTAATTGTATTAAATGATAATTACATTATGTTGTTCGTTTAATATATAGTACTAATATCGATTTTGTGCATCCTACCCCTATACATTCAATTACATTTTTTATTTTTATATTAAGTAAATTTGTCAATTAGTTTTTGAATCTGTAATCAAATTTGTGCTGATTATCTATGGATTATATGCCAATTCTAAGTATATACATTCATTTCATGTTCAGTTAACAGCTGAGAATGAATAGATATCTGATTAATAGTGTAAACACTATCTATTTAAATTTCCATTCATATTAATTAAATTTTTTTTTTTTTTTGAGATTTGCCTTTTATTTTAAAAGTAGATCTTTTTTGTGTATAATCCTTACTTAGGACTACTCTTTGGAAGCTGATTTGGGATATTACCAAATATTAATGCTACTTAGTGTTATAGAATAGTTAATTTAGCATTTTTAAATCCATTTAATATGGGAGAACTAAAAGTTCTATTATAGTCTTATTAAATTTTTGCTTATTCATATTTTTTTAAAAACCAAAAGCGAAAGCAACGACCAATTTATTCAGATAAATCAATAACCAAGGACTATTAGGTACTACAAAAATAAAAAAAGAGCACACCTGAATATTTTAGGAATAAGAAAACTAAATAATAGATGAAGACGAATTTAAGTTTATTAATTGGACTAGCTAGAAAAGAGAGAAATTAGGTGAGTAGGTAGGGATGATAACAAAAATGTAGATTTAGATATTTTAATTAAATATTAGTTTGGAAAGGACCAGAAATAAAAAATGTTACGAGTTAATAAATCATAAATTCATACAAGGTGATACGATTACAAAAGCATTGTTACATATAAAAATAACAAAGCGATTTATCAAATAAAAATAAGAATCTAAAAAATGAATCAGTAAATTGTAAAATAAAAAAATAATCTAAATTCATGTTATTTCGACTATTTTTTGATCAAACTACCCTATTATATTATTAAATAGTGTAGTAAGCATTGTGGATATATGTATGCTTTATTTTAAAAACCTTTCAGTCTAAATCATCGGTATTCCTCAATCACATTTTTTAATTAAAAATCTAAATAATTGATCTTTAAATGTTCATTCATAAAAATAACTTGAATGTTCATAATTAATATATTATTTAAAAAAATTAATAATAATATAAATCCTTTCCATTTCAAACAGAAAACAGAAAACACAAACAAAAAAAGAGAAAACTACAATCTTTCATTCATTGACTAATTTTTAATAAACCTCAATCAAAAATCTCTGATATAAATAAATAAATACTTAACTGTATCATATCTTTACTGCTTTCTGACAGCCTCAACCACCAACTGAAATTAATAACACTCTCTGAAACACACAAACACACACGTCTAATCAAATATAACTTTAGTTAACTTTATAAATCAAAGAAATGATGGTTAAATTGGAAGATAACTAACACACTTTACATCAAAATATCATTGTCAAAATGGAAGACTAATAATTGCTTTACAATAGAGAATTCCGCAGTGAGAGTATCGAATCTCAAAACTCTTCTTGCTCTCTCTCTTCTCCCTTCCTAATTTCTTCTTCTATCCAATAAAATTCTCTTAATTAAATTGCAAACCAATAGTCTTCTGAATTACCAAAGCTCTTCGAAGAGCTCTCATAAGAATAAATGATATAACACATCCTCATTTCTTCTTATTCTCCTTAACATAAAGATTTGTGCTAATATTTAGCAACATTGATTCCCTTTTTCAAAAATGAATGGAAGGGTTTCAATGATGATGATGACAACTACCTTGTTTATTGTTTTAATTACTACAAGGAAGCTAATAACACTGTTAAGAATTTGGTCCGTAGTTTCATAACATACATGAAAAAGAAATGTGATTCCCTCATTATTGAGTGCATGGATAGTGAAAATAAAGATATTACCTCCATACAAAAAAACTTCAAGAAATTTGTAGGCAAATAATCAATTAATAATAATTTCCTTTAAAAAATAATCTAAAGCGAACGCTACGGTATTCAATTCTAGTACTACTTAAAAGTATACTCATTCCATTGGTTAGCTAAGAGTAAAATAACCAATAAGTATGCTCATTTGATAGCCATTTTCTTCATCCTTAGATGCTTTAGCAACTAATCCTTAATTGAAGAAATCACTGCCTACAAAAAAGATTGAAATCAGTACAGTAGTCATTTAATTTAATATTTAACTGCTGTTTAAGGCGCCAATAATTATTAAATAAATATTTCTTTTGAAACATTCATAAATAAATCAATAAACTAAAAAAAAATTAATCCTTCTCAAAATAATATGTGAACTTACTAAAAATCCTATCTAACTCTATTTATCATAAAGACAATGTATCATACAAGAAACTTCTATCATATACTAACTAACTAAAAAAATAAATAACTATCTCTCTCTTTCTCTCAACTAACTAACTAACTCCCTCCCTCCCTCATTCACTAACTAACTATAACTCTCTCAATATTCAAAACTTTATCTTTTTCATAAGTGAAAAAGATATAATAGAAAATAAATATAAACTAATTTCTTCAATTTCATCCTAAAAATAAACCAATTTACGTATAAAAAAATGCAATCTACTAATCAAAAACCACTAACTCACTAATCAAATAAATAAATAACTAATTAAAAAGAAAAAAATATGATTTTTAACTTATATGATATTTTAATTAAAGAAATAATCCTACTAAAATAAATTTGAATTCTCACGCTAATATTCTAAATAATTAATTATATTCGTCTCTATATATTGTTAAAATGGATACTTCATCTTTCTCACTTCTACTAACTAAATTAATTAAATATTAAACTAATTATTTTTAAACTTCTTTTAAAATGTTTCAAAGTTGTAAAAGGTTGCTTAGAGGGTTAAATTTCATTTTAGTTAGCAAAGGACCATAAAGTTAGAAAAAGGCAGCAAAACAAATAAATTTGCTCCAAAGAAACTACCACTTTTTAAACAATGATAACCTTTGTTAGTTTATTCATTCTACTATTTAAATTTAAGATATGGATGAAGGTCTACAGTTTAATAGTATTTTATACTTTAACTCGCTCTTTCATATCTTCAATCATTTTCTTGTATGTTATTTATAATCACTCTTATTTATTTTTAAGTAAGTTCGATATAACTTTAATTGATTCCAAAAATCAGCTAAGATTAAAGGATAGAGTAGTATTTATTAATTATTATGTTTTTCACCATAAAGTTTTTTTTATTTTGAATGGCTTTTAAATTCACCTCACATATTTTACATGTATAGATGCTTGAATAAAAACTATTACTAAATTAGCGGATGTATTATTTTATAATTTTGTGATCTGTATTGAAAATATATAGCAAAAATGATGCTTTCACTGATTGTCAAAATTAATTTATATAGAAAATAAAATAAAATAAGATGTAATCTAAATTTAAAAACTAGAGTAGAAGAATATTCCATCCTGATTTATATCTCTTATCTATTTACTTTAGAGATTTATTAATGCTCTATCCACTCTTTTAGTTTACAGTGTTTGCATTTGAAAATTGAACAAATATATTGATTTCGTATGTGTCAAGCTTTTGTTAATTAAAAATTTTACAATAAAATTTTCCCATGTTTTCTAAAAAATATTATCAAAATTGTTATTAAATCTGTACTTTCTCTTTTATTACTTGCAGATTACAATTAATTCATTGAAAAGAGTACTGAAATTTGCTCAAAAGATTTTCTTTATAAAAAATTATAATTTCCATTTTCTCAATTAAAAATTGTAAACCCTTTATTGCCTTATTATTGAATAAAATAAAATTAGTATTTATGTGTAGGTAAACATATATGAAAGTTTTACAATTATTCTGTAAAAACACTTAATTAATCAACTATGCCCTATTACAAATTGAAAATCACTTCATTTTACAAAGTCTATTTTTTTTTTTCTCGAAAAATTAAGAATACATATTATGTAATTGTATAACATGTTTCTGATGAATACACTAAGCAGTACTGTATTACTAGTATCTATTTATTAGATAATTATCTAATATTTTATTTGTCTATCCAAAATACTTTTTTTTTATAAATAAACAATATAAATACTAATTTAATAAAGTCCCCATTCACTGCTTAATAATTTATATCGACGAAGAAAGAAATCAAGAATATCCCATAGAAAACTACTCTGGCGCATTAAGTCAGATTTGTCTTTTAGTATTTAGATTAAATTGTTTACATTTAGCATATTAATTTATTTTAGAGTAACCTTCAAAAATTTCATACTTGTTCAAATCAAAATCTGAATTAAAGAATTGGATTACCTTAAATGATTATATTTACTTTTCATAGTGAAAATATAGTATGAGTAAATAATGACTTTTAATAGACTTCACTGAATTAATTTTTTTTATGTAACGTAAAAAACTCATGGACAAAAAAACAAATTTGCCTTAAAATCTAATGCAGCAAGAGCTAATCTACATAGGTAACGCATGCTTGGTAAAAGTATATCATTGAGAAAATTAGTTAAAAGCTGCAAAAAAATGTTATTTTAGTGTAACAGAATGAATACAATTTTTTAATTTCGAAATTCTTTTATCTTAAGCCTAAATAAATAAAATATTCACTTCTTGATCTCCACTATTACGGATATTACAAAAAATTTGTATTTCAATCTAAAATAATTTGATTTTCAAAGCGATTTTATTTTACTGATGGAAATCTTTCATAAATCCGCTCATTTAATTTATCTTTTGATATAATTTTTTTTTTGATTAACTTTCTATAGCAACTAAGCTATTCTGTTCACTCACCCAATTTCGTGTTATTGAGTAAATTATAAAATTAATCAGTTCTAATTCATATTTATCCTTTACTTTAAACATATTTTATTTTGTATTTATAACTTTATTTGGTTTATTTTTTTATATGCTTAACTTTTTATTTACTTGTTTACACTACTTTTAGTACCAATTTCCTTACAAAAACAGCTCTTAATATTATTCCTTGGACATCAAGATAGTTTACTTCTGGTATCCACTCTGTAAACTAAAATAAAATTCTTAATTTATTTATTACAGAGAGACCACTAGATTTAATTGTTTTTCTAAATGCCACTTAATTTTTCTGTACTTTAGCATTATCCATATCATAATATAAATATACCATTTTTGAATTCAGAAACAATAATTAAAAATACATAATATGTCAATGATATAAATAAAATACATTTAGTAAACTTCTAAAGATTTTATTATATAATTAGTACGTTTAAGGAAACTCTTCTTAGGATAAAAAAACAAAAATAAAATCACCCGTGTAATCTGTATGATTAGGCAAAAACTGTATATGGATATTGATTTAATAAAACAAATTAAAATTTGACCTAAAATGACTTTTGGAATATTTAAAAAGCTCAGTTTGTTTCAAATATACTCTAAAATTTCAGTCAAATCGTTTGTTATTATAATTTGATTTTATTTACCACAAGTCTAACAAGTCTTCAATTACTTAGTTGGTATTTTTCTTCAATTTAATTAAAATCATAACATATCTAAATTTGTTTACATAAATCTGAAACTTTCTGTTTTGCACAGATTACTTTCTTTTCTTAATATTTTCTGCTGCTTTTCCTCTTTGCTCTATTTTACAAGTAACAAAATATAAACTTTTGCTTCAACATACTAGAACTATGAGCTTTAAAAATTTACTCTTTTAATTTACACTCTTTACCCAATCATAGCTTTATTTGATACTCTAGAAAGCTTTTGCAGAATTCAGCTCTTCTCATTCTAAATATTCATTCATACAAACATTTGCATTCGCTTGTAGAATTAAATAATACTCCTTTTAGTTTTTCTTTAACCAAGTATAATCACAAATATTTTCTGATGGATGGAAATTTATCTAGCAAGTAATATATGCAAGACGCGCTTGAAATTTCCAGTGATTTAATTTTAGCTATTACATAGCAAAAAAATTTAACTTAGCAAATTGAATAATCTACTTCCTCGAATGATTTGAGAATTAAAAAATAAGTTAAATATAGTAATTGAGATAAGATAATAGATAGCTCCTATAATAACAACTAGCTGTAAGTGTTAGATTTACAATTTATAAAAAAATTTTGGAAAGCTTGATATAAAAAATAATCTTTAATCGCTTTTAGAAGCCTTACAACTATTAATTTTAGTTTTATGAATGTAAACTCATACTGATAAAAATATTGGCTCTTAGAGATAATTACAAATAATTTGCTTTTAATTGATCTTCCCCCCTTTTACTGAGAGATTTATTTAACTGTATAATCTATTTCGTTCTATCAATTCAAGCATTATATACTTTTCATATGAAGCTGCATCATTTATTATTCTTAGAGGCACTTAATAATTTCGTCAGATGTGATACTCCTATAACCTTAAAAAGAGGTCTAAAAAACATCTCATGTAATTGATTCTTCATTTTTTGTCAAAACAACTAATACCTTCCTGTTATTATTGAAATAGTAATACTATTCAACCATCACCACATTCCTTTACTCTTTTTTTTCACGAAGCTATCTCCTTATTTATTTATGTAAAATGTAATACTATCTTAATATAAGGAGCAAGCTCACTCACTCACCAAAAAACTGCAATAAATTTTTTATAAAACCATTGCTTGAGATAAAAAAGAAGAAATTAAGAAATTTTTTGAGTAAATTATTGTGCAAGTATTATTATTATTATTTGATAGTATTTTTATACAAATGGATAAAAACGCTTAAGGATAGTGAACAATGTAAACAAAGAATTTATTATTTGTCTATTGTAAATTTTTAAAACATTTGATTATCTAGTATCCTTAAATTACATTCATAAAAATTAATAATTGGATATCAAATGGATCAGGATTTTCTTTATTGAGTTGCTTTTTAATTACAAGTAATTATTTTAGTACCGAAGTGGTAGGAAGATTGTATTACTTACTAATTAAATAGCTATTCCTTCTTAATTAACAAACAGTATAAATTAATTTTTTTACTGGAGTAAATTAAATGGAGCGCTGATATTCACAATGAAACTTGGAAGGTTCATGAAGATTACCATTTTTCGGAATCTATTTGCAATAAAAAGAAGTATTTGATATTTATCATCTTGAAATAGTTATTTAAAACTCGTTACAAAGTATTTATTATATTTATAGTTTTGCTCATGTGATCAGAGTTCCCTTAATCTAAGATTAATTATTTGCCATACGAATTATTGATTTTATATTCAAATACTTATTTTTTAAATTGTACTAGAAGGTTACATAAGCTAAGCAATTAGCCACAGTATTTATTAGATAAAGCTTATATTATAATATTTTGTTTACTTTGAATACTTTAGAAAATGATGTGTTAGCTAATTATACTTTCTAGAAATAAAATGTTAAATAACTATATTTATTACTTTTTTTCTTAAAAATTCATTGTTTGCTAACATTTTAATTATCTTAAAAGACTGTTTTACTCGGTATTAGTTAACTTAAGAATGTAAATAATTAGAAATTTAAGATTTTTTAGCACAAAAATATATGAATTTAATTTACATTTCCAAATAAAATGCTTTGATTGCGAATTACTTCTGATTAATTTTAACTAAAAAAGCATTAAATTATATTTTTAAAATAGTCTTTTGAATTAAATAAAATATTTTTTATTCTTATAAAAATATTGTTGGGTTCTTTATTAATAAAATTCATATTTTAAGTTCTAAAATAAGAATAAATTATAGAGTTAAACATTCATAATTTAAGATAAATGAATAATTGTTTATTCTTATTTACACTACATTCGAACCTATTATTTACATTTTTCATTCTAATTTTACTAAATATTCATACTAATTTTATTCTTTTTTTGAACTAATTTTATATTTTTTATTCCAAACAAGTATATTTATCGTAGATTGATTCTACTTTCATAAAGCATTCAATAACTTTAATAAAAATACTATAGAAGATTTTAAATGATTTAAAATATTCATTAACAATCACACTATCTTAATTTTTTAATACATATAAGTAAACTAAGAAAAGTAAAATTAATAGGCCTGAAAATGTTCTAAATTTTTAACATTACATTTATAAAAGCTCATTATGTTTTAATTATTAATTTTAAATTTAGATTAACTTTCTAAAATTCAAGCAATTAATAGATTTTTGATTGACTTAGATAATTATAAATTAATTAATTTGTTTATTTATTTCTTGCATTTTAATTACCATAAATGATAAGTATAATAAATTATTAAGCCAGTAGGCGTTTAGCAATTGAATTTAGTTTTTTTCTAAAGCATTTCAAAGCAAATAAATAAATTTATTACATTTAAATTTTTTGGCTAATTAGTAATAAATTGAATTTAAGCAATAAATTAATCATTTTAGATGTGATTTCTTATTTGGTAAATTTCATTTTTTTAACAAATTTTTATTTCTAACGTATAAATATCTAATCATTAAGTAAATAAATATGTTATTTTATAATCTTACATTTTTTATTTAATCTAAGCTTTATATCTCTTAAGACAAATGACAAAAACTATATTTTACTTAAAAATACACATGATTAATTTTATATAATTATCTGTACATATTTAATATTTCTGTTATTCAAAGTAATTTTAAAAAAACCAAATGGGTTCGATGTAAACTTAAAAAATTTTTATTCATCACTAAATTGCGTCACACTAGTACATTTTTAAACCAGCCCTTTCCTGACATAAAATAGTGATAGGTAATAATAACTCAATTCTTTGAGAGTAACTTCAAATTATTTTGTTTGATAAAAAAGTAAAGTAAATTGTAAAAAATTCAGTGTATAGTAATTATTATAAAGTATTATGATGAGACTGTAAAATTTGTTCTTATCCGATTTTATACATACTATTTATATGTTATAGACATTCATTTTAAATTAAGATAGTACCTTAAAAATGTAAATTAGCTTTTCTGGTTTATCAAAAGTACTAGAAAAGTAAAAATCTTCAAAACCTATTAAGGTTCTTCATTTAACATAATATTTTCTGTTTTTTTACTAGTTTTATATATGTATATATATATGGTATCAGATATGTATTATTTATAGAATTTTATTAAGGTTTATAAGATATTTAACAATTCCTTTTCAATAGGTTTTAGAAATCTTCTTCTATGCATACCATCTTTCTTTTATTGAATTACTAAATATTTAGGAGCTATAGATATATATTAAGACTAGATTTTTAGATAGAAATGCTTGAGAAGTTTTAAAAAAACACCCGAAAAAAAAAAATCTGAAATAAATATATTTGAGTAATAAAAAAGTATAAGTGGAATTAATTTAAATATTTTTCTCATTTATTTTTTCTGCAAAATATAACAAAAATGTTAAGTATTTATTTAAAGAACATTAATTTATTTTTCTATTTTTTTTGAAAAATAATTAAAATACTCAATTTAAAAATTCCCATTTTGGTTTCAGGTGAAAATTATAAATATTGAATACTAAGAATTTTATCATATATATTTATTTAAATACTGTCTGAAAATTAATAAATCCATGTTAATTTTATTTAAATAATATTTAAAAATTAGTATTTTAAAATCTTAAATATATTTTAAATCACCATCAAGAGCTATAGAAAGCTTGAATTTTTTACATCATCTAGGATTGAGAATTTAAAATATTGCTATTCTTTTTAAATAGCTATTACATTACCATGGTATCAATTATAAATAAAAAATATATCAATTTATATTTACTGATTGAGGTTATCGTTATCTTAATAAATATTATTTTTAATTACTCTTCTTTTATAGATACAGATTTTTTAAATTACCCCTAAGCTAATTTACAGTCTTCTCAATCAAAATATTTTTCTTTAAGCAGGAATATTGTAATATGCAAATTTTGAAAATAAAATTTTAGAAATTTATAATACACTTTCAAGAACTTTTTAAAATCTAATTTGGAGGTAAATTATTAATTAATTGATATTTCATAAAAATATTGAGGAAAAAAAATTATTCGATCAAACAAACTAATTAATAAATTAATAATTAATATTTATGCAAAAAATAAGAAAAAAGAACAATTAATAAATAATATGTTAAATTTAATGATAGCAAGATTTAAGTTTTTAAATGCACGAACGCTTAATGTATATGGTGATAACCATAAGTTTTTAACGATTAATATACTTGCTATATTTTAAATTTAACATATTTTTTTATTAAATGCATAGTTTATCATTTATCAAATGCAAAAACTATTCATTGCGATATATCAAAAAGAATATTTTTTTTTCAAAGATAGATAAGATTATACTATCGCATTCTCTCTTAGTAAATTAAATATATAAAAATTATTTTTTAAAATATTTAGCAAATTAGTTGATTGAGCTATGTTGGTTGAGATATTAAAATAAAAAAATAAATTTAAATAAAAATAAATAAATAAAAATAAAAAATGCAAATAAATTTAAATAAAAACAAATAAAAAATTCAAATATTTAAATTATTAAAATTAATTAATCAAGAGAAAAAGCAGAGAAAATAATAAATAAACAAATAAACAAATAAAAGTAAATAATAATAAATAAATTAAACATATCAAATAATAAATACATTTTCAAACTTATTTGCTTACTTTACCAAATATTTATTTTTTCTTTTACTAAATGGTTGAATTTATTTCCTCATTTTAAGCTTTTAATAGATAAATGTTATTTTATCAATTATACAAATTCGCTATTTTATTAAGGATTTTTAAGTTTATTTTTATAGCGAACCATTTTATTTATTATTTTTTTTAAATTAAAATATGCTGATGAAAATGATTTTTTATTTTCATAAAATTATATTAATTCTTATGATTTTATTTTGCTGATTAATATTAAATCATTTGCAAATTTTTTATACTAGTTTCAGTTCAATCTGAAATAATTAAAATTTTTAGCATATTAAAAATTATAAACTTTAATTATTTTTAAAAATAATAAATAATTAATATTTTATAAAGGAGATTTGGTGGTATTTAGCTTTTTTGAAAACAAATTTTTATGTTAAAACTAACTAGCTATTTTTTTCTAGATTTTTTGATAAAGCTTATAAATATCAAATGTTAATAAAATTAGGTTATGCTAAATTATAATAGTTTATTATTTAGAAGTAGTTAGTATTCTTTGTTTTTATTATATAATTTTTCTTCTACAAAAGAGTTGATAGAATCGATTAAATGAGTTTATCAATTATTTATTGTTAAAAATAAAATCCAGAAAAATTAATACAGTGTTTATTAACAATATAATATAAATATTTTGATTCGCGTAAATTTTTAGAAAGTTGTTTATTTATAATTAGTGAAAATAGTTTATGGATTAAAGAGAATAAATTCAGATTTCTTTAAAGGACTACGCAGATCTTATAGAAAATCGTAAAAGAGTTCTTAGAAGTAATACTGGCACTGGTAGCAATAATTAGCAGCAACCAGCTTAAAGTAATTCATAGTCTTAAGCAGCAACTTCAAATAATGATGTAAAATATTTATATTAATTATTTTGACTGTCTATAAGCAAATTGCGTCTTTAAAAAATAGAGGAAGAATGATAAAAGCTCTAAAATTAAAAAGGGAAGCATTTAAGAAGAAGGTAATTTAACTAGATAAGACAATTAATTACCTTTAATATTAAAATATTTTTGAAAGCGGACATAATATTTAATTTTATTGATTCGAATTGTCCATTAATATAAAAGAAATCTATTCATCTATCTTTTTAAAAACTTTAGAACCAGATATTTAAAAGAAAATAAAAATAAGTGATTAAGATAACTTAGATAAGTCCAATTAAAGCAATGCTAACAGTGAAAACTAAAAAAGTAATTAGAGCTCTACTGCAAATTGGAATGCATAATCTATTTAGAATGAAGAAGTTTTTGAAGAAATATTTAAAAAGTTTGTAGATTTAGAGCGCGATCCTTTTCTGGACATCCCAGAATTAAATAGCACATTGCATGGATAGTTTTATTTAAAAGATATGAATAAAATAGACGCTCCTTATTTATCAGATTCTTTTGTTAAAGTTTATTCTGAATCATAAAATTTGATTACTATTTCGAATGGTTTTGTCTAGCAAGGAACTAATAAAAAGAAAAAGAGGTTTATGACAATTTAATCACAAAAAGAATCAAAAACCTTTACACAAGTATGTGATTGTTCTAAGCAAGATATCTTAGTACTTTAAAATATAGCATGTCTATCTATGGATTATTAATAATTTTTAAAACACATAAGGCCTAATGAAAAATCGATATATTAATTCAGCGATTTTGCAGATCCAAACATTAATTAAGTTTTATGGCCTGTTGTTTTACTGTCATGCTATGGGCCTCTTAAGGATAACATTAGGGATTTATTTACAAATGATTCTTATATCATAAATGATACTTGGGATATATTTAAATTTGGTAATTATCGTAAGGAGTCTGTCATTGATGAATAAAGTGAAGAAAGTAATATAAAATTTAACTTATTTGATGTTTACTCTTTACATTTAATTTGAAAATCTTCTCAGATATTCTTAATACATTTTATTGAATACATTTTTATTTGTTAATTATTTTTATAGATAAATTGAAAGGTTAAAAGGATAAGGATAAAATTTTTGAAAGCTAAATGAATTTAGAGTCACTTTCTTAAATAAATTTCCCTTCATAATAGCATATACCTCTTTAAAGAAGTTTATCTGTTTAATACTAGTAAAATGATGTACTTATATGGTTTATTGGTACTAATAGATATTCCATGTAATTTAAATTTATTTTTGTTATTCTAATTTAAATTTTTCAATTTAAAACAAAATACTTGTTTTATAATAGAGTAAATATGTCTCAGCTTATGAAAATGGAAGATATTAATAAAGAGTTTGTAAAAGAAATTTTTAAAAAGACGAAATTAAGGGATGTTACTAAAACTCTTGTAGATTTAATTAAATCCTACAACCAAGTTACAAATAGAAACAAAGAATTTATCATAACTGCTGATAACTGTAAGTAAATGATTCATCGTATTGTCAAAGTAAGAAATACTAAGCAATTCAAAAGGAAAACCCCTCAAGTGACTTCTAATGATGATTTCTATTACGCTGTCATTTTAAGATTTTAAGAAAATAGATAAAAGTAGACCATGTAGCTATTAATTAAAAACTTAGAATCTTCAAATCTTCACTGGGTTAATCTGAATCAATCAGAAAGAAATATTATTACCTCATTAAATTTTCCAGCTCTTGGTCCTTAAGAATTAAAATTTAACTACTATCTTGATATTTAGTAAAAAGAATCAATTAATCCGAAGGAAATTGTAATTTTAAATTTTTAAATAAATCAGCAATCTTAACTTTTTTATTGAAAAAGGCTCTTTCATTTATCAATAGATTTTTACTGAGATGGTTCTATGAAAAAAGTGCAATAACTCCCTTAAGAGAAGCAGAAGTAGATAGGCTTTTGTAATAATCTATAAGGGAAAGAGAGTGTTACACTTTTGAAAATATGCCAGAAAAAAAAAGAAACAAAGAACGTTGCACTGTTTGTAAATATATTTTATATAATCTTGAGTTTAAAGGTTGCTTTTACTGTGGAGCATATTATCATACTTAATGCATTCAACAAGAAGAGGACAGTCGTAATTAGCACGTAATTTATTATAAAAGTCTCTATTATATTTTGATAAATGTTAAAAAATTAGTTTGCATGTGATACTTGTGAACCTTGCAGCATTTGTCATGGTAAAATATCTGAAGATAATATTACATGCTGCGAATGTAAAACACACTTTCACAAAAAATGTGGTTTCTCAATAGCTTATGATATGAATACTAGTGATAAGCAAATAATGAGATGGTATTGCGAGTCTTGTGTTTAATGCTGTATTTGTAATAATAAGCTATCCGATTTTCAAAATGGATATTCGTAATTTACTAAAAAACAAACACTGAGTGTGTATTTTAATTAAAGAATTTATTTTAATTTATAGATTTAAAGATGATTAAATTTACTGCAATGATTGTATTGAATAGCTTTAAAAGAAAGAGTATTGTCCTATTTGTAAGAAATTTTGGTCTTAAGAAACTAACAAGGACATGGTTTAGTGTACTTGTGCTATGTGGATTCACAGAGCTTGTGACCCAATTTTAAAAGATGAGAAACTTTATGATGAATATAAAAATAATTAAAGACAATAATATAGATGCACTAACTGTAGAAAGAGAGTTAGAAGAGTTTTAATGTGTCAATTTATCAAAGTACTTTCTCAGTAAAATTTAGAATATTTTTATACTAGCTAATTAATTTATAAAAATTAATATTTTTAGTTTAGATTTTTAGAAATTTTTCACTAAAAATGAATTCGAAAAAATCCCTAACTATCTCAAGCTTATAAAGAAGCCCATAGATCTTTATATGATGTAGAGAAAAGCAATATCTGGTGATTACGATAATGAGCCATATGAGCAACTTTATAAGGATTTCTTGCTTCTCATATAAAATGCCTTAAATTTTAATGCACATCATCCAGAAGCTTACAGAGAGGCTACCAAATTAAATTTATTGGGAAGAACTGCATTCTAATATTTCTAAAATCTTTTAAAAATCGACGAAAAAGAGCTGATTACAATGACTGAAAAAACATCCATTCAAGGAAAATAAGTTGAATTCATAAAGTATGTTGAGTAAAACTTCTTAAATATTGTATTTAGCGCCTCTCTCTAATCAAACAAATCACTGTCTACAATTGAAATCTATAACAAATAAAGTGAAAGTAGGATTTATTTATATTTTTTACCTCTTTTTAATTTGTTTAATCAAAAGGACAACAGTCTAATTAGAGTTAAATGAT
Source organism: Tetrahymena malaccensis 436 (assembly GCA_000231845.2). Lineage (NCBI taxonomy): Eukaryota > Ciliophora > Oligohymenophorea > Hymenostomatida > Tetrahymenidae > Tetrahymena > Tetrahymena malaccensis. The sequence continues at coordinate 30,732 of AFXY02002165.1, read as the reverse complement.
TGAAGAGCCAGCTGAATAATATAAAAGAGAGCCAGAAAACTCTGCTTAGTATTAAGAATATTTAAGGGATGTATAAAAAATGGAAGAAAATAATATTAAATAATTTAAATACACAGAAGTTAGCAATTTAGTTGAGCAAGGAGATGCAATTTATAACTATCTATCCTTCCTTTAACAATTGATGAATGAAACAAACTAAATTGTAGTAAAATTTGAAGATATTTGTAAAATATTTGAACACTATGCTTCGAAGGGTACATAAGAAGGAAAATATATCTAATCTGTTTTGAAAAATGAAACTCTAAATAAAATTGTTAAATACAACTAATATCTAAATGATCTCATGAATAATAATAGTCTTGACGAAATGAATGAATAAAATTAATTAGATAACGCTCAGTCAGATAATTCGTCTCAAGAAGGAGGAGTTTCAAGCTAATTTATTTCATTTCACAATGCCTTGAAATTAGAAATAGAGAATTTCACATAAAAAGGTTAGATTATTATGAGTTATTTTTGTTATATTGCAATTTATTTATTAATATAAAGGTAAGCCATTTAGCTTTTACGAATGTGTGCCTGTCAAATTTACAAATCAAAATATCAATTTACTGAGATAAAGTTGTTGTTTCATGTGTGGTGCATTCGATGGTTATAAATCTTTACTCTTTTGCACTAGTTGCTTTGAATCCTATCATCCCTATTGTCTTATGATTCCAGGAAGATAAGAATATTTCAAAGAAAAAATGGAAAGAGCAATGAATGTAATTCTTTTTGTGTATTTATTTAACTTTAACTAAATAATATTCCTTCAGAATAGGGAATGGAACTGTCCAAAATGCTAAGTCTGCAAAGTTTGTAGTAAGGGTCCTAACATAACAAAGAACCTTTATTGCAGAAAATGTGATGCCATGGTTCATTTTGAATGTGAATTTAAAGACATTTAAGTATGGAATGAGTCTAAAAATGAGCTTTATTGGTAGTGCTCAGATTGCTTTAACTGCGCGAAATGCTAGTCTAAATCTTTAATTGACGACTCAGATAAGCAACTTATAGTCAATTTAGATTTTACTGATAACTTTACTTTATGTTACAAATGCGGTTTCTTAGATGCCTACTACAGATTTTGTAAGTTTTGCAATAAATATTGTAAAAAAATACCAGCCTTACCAAAACCCGCTAATCAACAGCCTCTTGATGATTTATTTTAAGAGAAAAGTGTAAATTGATAAATTAAAAAAATTAATAAAAATATTGATAAAATTTACTAACTCAAAAGGTAAGACTAAAATATTTAGATCAATATCTTGAAGAAGTTCTGTATCAGTGTAAGCTATGCCAATAAGTTTACCACAAAAAATGCTTTGAAAAAGCTTATCCTGAATATATTTAGTAGTTCTTTTGCTACACTTGCAAAGAGTCAAATCAAAGTTATATGCAAAAGATTTATGAAAATAGCTTAATTAGCACTAAGTGCAGAATCATTCATATCCGTAAAGTGTAAGAATTTCTTCCTATAGTTGAGCTTATAATAGAAAAGCAAGCTTAAATTTACAGACTAAACAGAAAGGATATTGGTGACTTCATTGCTGAATACTTACATTATTTCGAAAGTGATTAAGTAAGTTAATTTTAAGAGAGAAAAATTTAATTTTATGCAATATATTAATTTCCTTTTTTTTTTTTTTATTTAGTTTGGAATTTACAAATAAAATACTATGGCTTATGAAAAGCTTTGCTAATAGCTAAGAGACGAAGGAATTTTAATTACACCATATAATATTAAACAAATGGCTATATTTGATGAAAAAATTATGTCTCAATCAGTTGAACAGCTTAAAAATAAAAAATCATTTTGGAGAGACTCATATATCTAAGCTAATTAATTTTATTATAAATCAGAATATCTCTTTTCAATAGCTTACTTAGATTTGTATAAAAGAGGATTAACAACACCAGAAACAGCAGAGTTAGCAAATGTAATTAAACTAAATTTAATTTTAAATTAGGGTTTTAATATTGTCACTAAAAAACATACATTCAAATATAAATTAATTTATTTTGCAAAATTAATTGTTGAAGTTAATGTTTTATAAAATTTTAGAAATTTTCATTTGACAATAATAATGGAGGTGCATTTAGGCAATTGCAATATAGCATTTTCAAATTTGAATTAAAAGAATAAATCAGATATGACTACAGATATAATGAAAATGGATAATTAGAAGTTATTTTTATTGAGAATGATAGAAGACATCCACTTCATATGATAAAAGAAGATTAATTCTAAATGTTTTAGTAGAAAGTATAGCAAGCTATTAGGGAGAGAGGATTATCTAACCAAAGCTCATCGCAAGCTATATAATTCCCTTCAAGAGATGGATCTAACTAACCTATGGATATAGAGGATAGTAATCATCCTAGTGAATAATTAATACCAATCGAACCTGTTAAATTTTCATAAAATAGATTTTAACTTTCTTTGGTTTACTCATCCTATTTCAACCAAACAATAGTTAACTTATAAATGAAAGTCTTTTAAGAAAATAGTCAATATTAAAAATCTTTTAAACACTATACTAATATACCTCTTTTAGAAGAAAAAAGTACAGCATAATTATCAACTGTAACTGGAATAAACAAGAGAAGAGATATATCTCAATGTATAGTCCTGTTGCAAGCCTAGGAAGAATAACGTAAATTAATTAAAAAAATTTAGATGTAATAATTTTATTTTATGATTTTATAATTTAGTTGTTAGTTCTGTTAGATAAATGCTTGACGAATTTATTGAAAAGAAAAAGGATAAGACAAAAATCTCTCTCACTCAACAAGTTTTAAATTCATGTAATTTAATTTATAAAAATAAATACAAGCAAATAAATATTCATTAAATTAATAAAATTAGATTAAAACTTTTCTAAAAATATACTTGGATCTGTTTATTAAACACCTATGTCGTATTAAGAAATAATTACCTAATTCAGAGAAGCCTAGAAAAGTAAATTTTAGATTTAAATAATTAGTTAAACAGTAATTTGTGTAATTGTAGAGTAAATTCTTGTTGACAATAATATAATCGACGATCCTATGAGGGAAATACCTTGTTAGCTATGCTCTCTAAAGGGTACAAGAAAGGTAAGCTTAAAATTAATTTTATTTAATCTGTATGCAGATTTTAAAATCTTTGTGAAAATTATTTTAGATGTGTGGAAGACTACTCAATTTCGATGTTGACAAATGGGTTCATGCTAATTGCGCTCTTTGGAGCACTGAAGTAAAAGAAAATATTGATGGAGCTCTAAAAAATTTCATACCTGCTTATAAAAAGTCTCTCTAAGTGGTATCTTTAGATAAACTTTTTAATTTGATACTCATCATTTTTTCATATAAAGTAATGTAAGCATTGCAATAAGTTTGGAGCTACAATCTCATGTATGATAGCTAGTTGCAAAGATAAATACCATTTCCCATGTTTGTTAAAATCAAATGGTTTTATGACAGATCAAAAAACAGTTCTTTGTAAAAGTTGTTGGGATATAATTCTTAAAAATGATGACACTGAAATTATTTTAAAAGTAAAATATTAATTTTATTGTTCTTATTATTTTAATATAGATATTCACAAAAGTTAATAATCAACTAAATTTAAATAAAACAGATGCAATATTTAAAATTGGTGAACAATTTTAACACTGATAGAAGAATCTTTATATCACTAACAAAATAAGAAGGAGGAAACATTGATTTTAGTGGAGAATGCTACAATAGATTTGGCTCTTTTATTCTTGTTAATCTTGACACATAAGAAACAAACGATGATGAGTTTTTTTCTTCTTACTTCTTTATGAGATACATTAGACCTTTTGTTTCTCAAAAGTACCAATCATATGTAATATATCTTTTGTTAAACAAAGCTTTTATTTTGATATTTGTGTATTAATCATCAAAATCATATTTTAATAATAAGGTTACTGCGTTTTGGCTGAAGAAAAAGAAAGATGAATACATATTAAAGTCTTGTTTGCTGGCAGAAAATAATAAAATATTTTTATAATCAAAAAGTTTTGATGAGAACAAAAATGAATTTTCAATTGATAAAGATAGACCATTCACTAATGATATAAGTGGAACTTAGAAAAATTTAGCAGGGTATAAAGAAATAAATGAAGCAAATAGTAATATCCCTAGATTTACTAACAATGTTTTGAAAGACAAAGATATATTTAATCATGAATAGCTAGATTGCTTCACTTCATTAAAAGGTATACAGTAGCTTCTCTAAGAAAAAATAAATTAAATATACTAAAGATACAAAAGTGATTAACCTAATAAAAGTTCAGATGTAAACAAATTTGTTATGGAATATATTGGCTTTGGCATCCCTTAAATAGTTAAAGCCTGCTAATAATCTTCAAAATAAAATAAAAATAACAACATTTTCTAGAACATTTAAAACATCAAAGTGAACTCCTTTTAAGAACTATTTTACAAAGAATAAGTAGAAAATTTCAACCCTTTTGAAAAGTAGAAGCTCTTAGAAAAAATGCATCCAACAATTATCTAAAATTAAAAGTAATAATAGTCCTTACAAAATTTAGCATAATAATAAATGAATCAACAATCTTCACATTTAAATATTCCTATTTTACAACACTTAAGTCATTAATAATAAGGTAAATTATTTTTATTTGATTGTTTATTTATTTTTCATCTCTTAAAATATTTTTTAGGTTTTGTTCACTTCCAAAAATAAAGCTAAAAGCCTATTATGGGTAATAACTATTTCATAAGACCTGATGACATCATGCTTGAGGCTAATCCAGATTACATGAAATAAGATACTCGATAAACAATAAGAGAAAAAGAAATAGAAAAAAAAATTAAAGCAGAATATCCTAATTACATAAATAGTAAAAAAAGACATCTAAATATATATGCAGGTCCTTCCAAAATTCACAAATATGGTCTGTTTGCAAAAACATAGTAATAATAATTTTCTTGCTTTATTAACATCTAAATTCAATATATAATTTATTTATTTTATTAATTTATTTTTTTTTATTGTATTTAGCTTTAAATAAGATGATATTGTTGTTGAATATCTTGGTGAAACAATTAGATAAGTACTTGCAGATTATAGGGAAAAAATTTACAAGTAGAGAGGTTTTGGAGATTGCTATATGTTCAAAGCATGTCCTGATAAAATTATAGATGCCACTTTTAAAGGGAATGAAGCCAGATACTTGAATCACTCTTGCAATGTACTTACTTATTTCAAAAATTTTCTATTTTTATAAAATAATTTCTTCTAAATAGCCAAATTGCTCTAGTTTAGTTATTGAATACGAAAAAGATTCAAAAATCATAATTTATGCAAAGAGAGATATTAAGCCAGGAGAAGAATTAACATATGATTACTGCTTTGATATTGAAGAAGAGAAGATCAATTGTAATTGTAATGATCCTAATTGTACAAGAATAATGAATTGATTTGTTGTTATAATTAAAGTAATATTCTAATAATTAAAATAAACTTTTTTGAATATTTTTATATTGATTGTGTTTGCTTGTTTTTTAGTTGTATATACATATATATATTTATATTTTATATTTACTATTAAATATGGAGTAAAAAATTTATTAAATTATCAAACAACTATTTTAAGATCTTAATTATTTAACTAATATAATAAAGTTTATAAATATTATTAAAAAACACTATAAGATTAATAAGTAAAAAAGTATTAATAAATTAATGAATTATTTTAAATCCTATTTATTTAAATAATTTAATACAGTTAATAAATATCATTCATACAGAGCTTATTTATTATTTTACCAATTTATTAAATTTTTAAAAACTTAAATTAATTTTGTTTTAATTGAAGAATTAAAAAGTAAAAGGTGGAAAAAATTATTAATTTCTAAACAAATTATTTTAAAATCTTATTTAAGTTAAATAATTGAGTCAAGATAATAATTTATATTTACAAATAGAGTATTAATATATTCTAATTCATCAAAACTTAAATTTAATATTTTTTGGAAAATCAGAGCTAAAGAGTAAATGGAGTATAAAATTAAAAATTTATAAACAAATTATTTTAAAATCTTATTTAGTTAAATAATTTAGAAAAGAAAATAGTTATTATAAATAAGTAGGATTTTATTTTTTTCTGATTTATTAACAATTTTTTTATAAAAGTTAATTTAAATTTTTCTTTTGTAAACTTGTAACAAAAATAAATAACGAATTATTTTATTCCAAATTAATTAACATTTTTTAAATTTTATTGTAAACACAGAAAAAAATTTCATGGATTAATAATTGAATTAATAAATATTTACAATCTCATTTTTTTATTTTGCAATATGAATTTTTTGGTTTCTCAGGAGTGCAGTTTTTTAAAAAGAAAAATTAATTTGGCACGCATTGCAAGCAGTCTTAAAGATTTTATTCACATTATTGACAGTACTATGAAATACAATTTTTACAAACCTTATTAGTATCACAATAAGAGTTATCTGGATAATTATCATAGCATACTTTATTTAATAAGTACTAGCTATTATTGCATTTTGGTACACAAATACTATATTAACCTTATTAGTATAGTAAATCTGGACATTTTTAGACACATTTTTATTACTGTGAATAATTTATAAAGCTAATTTTTTCATTCTTTAAACAATTATATATTGAATAGTTAAAAAAACCAATATCTAAACTTAATATATCACTGTCATCACGAGTTTCTGCCTAAATTGTGTTTGTATTTGTACTAAAGCTGTTCGAAATTTTCATTCTGATTGATTAAGGATTTTTATATGTATTTTTCATCATAGATATACCATAAAAATTAATTGAAGTTGAGCCTTCTATTTTACTACTCCTAATTACATTTTATTACTATGTGTAAGGAGAGCTATTTACATTTACATTTTAAAAATTAAGATTCTAAATCTCAGTAATCATTGAATAATCCCCTTACTAAACTTAATAGTACTCTATGCAATTTACATTTATACTATTAATTATACTTATATCTTACGTAACTATGTTAATAGTGTAACCATTTTCTGTAAAAGATTTTACGTTAACACCGAACTATAGCTTATTGTTGCTGGATGTGTAGCTCAGTCCAGTTAAAAAGCAATAAGATTATCTCTGAATTGATCCCTTTGCAGGTAATTAAAAATTTTTATTTTAATTAACACCATCAGAACCACTCAAAGTAAATGATTAAATTCTAATATTATCATCTTAAATAGCTAATACTCTTATGCCAAAATTGTAAAATGTATATTCTCCGTTTTTGGTAAATAATATATTTGCTGAACTAGAACATGCTTATTGTACTGATACATTAAATTATGATGAACCAAGAGTAATAGAAAAATCAAATTCATTAATCCCTAATAATATATTTGGAGTGCTTGAGAAAAATGATGAAAAATTGACTGTTTAAGTAACAGTTTTTAAACCATTAGCTTAAGGATTTTCATCAAAACTTACTAATTTCAGAGGTATAATTTCAAAAAGATTAGAAGGAAAATATTTATCTTCGCACTTGATTAAGATGAGAGTTTGTTAAAAGGCTAAAAATAAAAATAAAATCTTCATTTTATAAGCTTGGGTAATTATTATAAATTTAGTTAAGCTTTTAATAAAAAGCAAAAATAAGTTTTTAACAAACTTTTAACTGTCCTTTTAAATAAATTATTTAATCTATTTAATACAATAAAATTTACTGATTTAGCATTTATGTTTATCTATTGATTAAAAAAAATATCTAGTCCATAAAATAAAATTTAAAGCATAAAATTTATTTGTAATTAATTTTTTGATTTTATTTAATTTTCAATTATTTATTTTTATTTATGTTTTTTGAATTTAATTTATTTATCTAATTATTTATTTTTATTTCTTATTTTTTATTTTATTGTGAAGATAGCCGATGAAGTTGATAAATATGCTTTTATATCTATAATCGTATTCGATTCCTAAAATGGTAAAAGAAAGTATATTTTAATAGTAAAAAGAGAATAGCTGATTGTTTTGATTCATCCTTAATATTTTTTTTTCTAATTTTTAGAAAATTATTGATCAAATCATGAGAAAATGTATTGAATTATTTTAGGAGATACGCATAAAGTAAGTTACAAAATATGAAATACAAATTAGAAATTTGTAATTCTTAAGCCACTTTATAATAACTTTTGAAAAGTTAAAGTTTTTATTATAACTTATCTTTGTAAAGAATTAAAAACTATTTTCTTTTTCTCATAATTTGGATGATAGATATTTTTTTTTTTTTTCTTATTTACTAATTTATTTTTCAAAATATTAATTATCAAAAACAAAAAAATCATCAAATAAATAAATTAATTATTTTTATTTATAATTATTCTATTTAACAAACAAAAGTCACCTTAATATTTTTTAATTTAGCGTCTCCAATAATCAATTACATTTTTATCTTATTAAAATATTCTGATAATCATATAATATATTATTATCTTCAGGATATCAAATTTGATAGAAGTTTATATAAAGTTGCGCAAATGATAAGCTTAAGGTAAATTATTTAAAATATGTGCTTAAAAATTGATCTTATGAAATTTGACTAGGACTTAAAGGGATTTAGAAGTTTTTAGAAATTATTTAGAAAATAAGTACTAGGCTTTTTAAGATAAATTGAAAAAGGTTCATGTCACTTTTGAGTAAATTTACATTTTTATGTGTTGACCCTTTTTAAATTTTGTTTTAAAAAATAGCCCAATTGATCCCATTCAAAAAACTTATATAGATGAATTCCTCAAAATAGTAAAGAGTCATCACACTATAATATATCATTTAGAAGTTCATGGATTGTAAATTATATTCTAGCTTTTGCTGTGCAAGATAAAATTAATTTATTTACTTTATAGAAATAGCATTTCTATAAATGCTGATCACTTGCTTGAAATATTTGTTCATCCTGAAGCTAATAACCTTAAAACACTTATTTTAGACTTTAGGTAAATAATTATAGAATGATTTAAACCCATTTAAACAAAAAATACTTTTAAAATTAGTGTTAAGGAGTAAAATCCAATAAATATATAGCTCCTAATTGATGTCATAAAAAATTAGTCAAAGTTAAACTACTTATCACTTTCAATTAAGTAATTCATATTTTATTTTAAAATAAAATGAATTTAAAAAAATTTATTTATAAATAAAAAGTGAAGGAAATCTAGAGACTGATCAATAAATATTAGATACAGTTATTAACTCAGGAATAACAACCCTTAAAATTCTACATAATTACTAAGTAGCAGAAGGAGAATTCTCTAAATTTAAGCTTAACAATTTTTCAAGATTATTTAATAGATATGGAATGATTTAATTCCTCTTTATGGCTAACAACAAGTAATTTTATTTTATTATATTGATAATTGATGTTGATATTTTAAATTATATAAAAATAGAAATAGATTTGAGTTTGCTATTAACTAGCTTTATTTTGCATAAATAGTAGTGTTCCAAAAAAATATATCAAACTTAATGCACATTAATCCTTAGCAATTACTATTTGACTTACATGAAAACCCCCATTAAAAGTAAAGTATTAATACTATCAATAAAATGTAAGGACCTAATGCTATATTAGAGTGAATAGCATGAAAATTATACCCAAAATAAAATACAAATTCAATCAAATTATTAATAATGATTAAATATACAAATATTTAAAATTTAAAAATACCATTATAAACATATGTTCCTATATATATAATGCACAAAAAATATTAAAAAATTAAATAATTTTTGATTTTTTTAAGTTGAAAAATATCAAAATATTCTAATAAATAACTTATCATCTTGTGTTAAGCTCCTTTTGAGTTTTTGAGAATATCAATTTTACAAATTCTATCTAAATTAATCAAAAAAAACTTTGATCTCTTTTTTTAAATATTGATCAGTAAATCAGCAGATAAAAAAGAAAGTATTATTTGCACCTATTCAACCATTCATATTTTAAAAATTGAATATAAGTTCTGATAAAAATAAAGGATTTAATATAAAAAACATAACTAATCATAAATATTTTAGGATAATAATACAACTTTTTTATGTAATAATTGATATTCTTTACATTTTATATTGTAGAATAAATATTTTTTATATATCTAATTTTATTTTTATAGACCTTAATCTTACTTTGAAGCTGGAATATAGCTAGTAATTTATAAAATAATATATAATTGTTGATTATAAAATATCAATATAAATAATTAATTTAGCAAAATTTTTAAGCCAATAAATAAAAAAATTAATCTTTATTTACTATTTATTAATGGATAAATATCAAATATCTTTTTAAGCTCACGATAATCTTTACATTGTGTTAAACAATGAAGGAAAAAAGCTAGCCATGAAGAAGCTGAAGAGAGGTAATACCTTTGCAGATCTATAAGAAGTAAAAAATGATTTAGAAGTCAGACACCTCGATAAGCTGAAAAATGAGCATGTGATTTAAGTTTTAGATGTTATTTATAACTCTACAGATAGGACAGGGTTTATAATTCTTCCTTACTATTCTATGAATTTATTTGAATTCTTAGAGAATGGCAAGAAGCTGTAAGAGTTTTAAAGAAGACATATAATAAAATAGTTATTCTAAGTCCTTTCTTTCATACACTCCTAAAATATATTTCATAGAGATTTGCATCCAGAAAACATAATGATAACTGATGAATGGGAATATTCTTCTGATAAGAAGTTATTTGATATTAAATTAATTGATTTCGGAAGCTCAAAGATCAGATAAGATAACTTATTCACAGATTATGTAGGAGTAAGATGGTATAGAGCTCCAGAATTGTTATTGGGATGCTAAAAATATGATGAAAAAGTCGATATTTTTGCAGTTGGCTGTATTATATATGAAATGTACCATAAAAAACCACTATTTCCAGGAGTATCAGAATTAGCTTAATTAAATGAACTTTTAGTTATTTTAGGTTCACCAACTTAAGAAATATGGCCTAAGGGAGTTGAATAAGCTTAAAAAAAGGGTATGGATTTAGGGAAACATAAAAAAAGTAATTTAAAAGTTATATTTTGTGATATGCCATAAGATATGATTGAATTATGTGAACTTTGTTTGGCTTGGAATCCTGAATAAAGGATCAGTGCTGCATAAGCTTTAAATCATAACTCACTAATTAATACAATTTGAGTAACATTATTCAAGCAATTAATTAAATAAAAATATTAATCAAAAATAAAAGAGATAAGTATAATAATTAAATTTTATAAGATAAATAAAACCAAACGTTTCTATTTTGAATTGATCTCATTAAGGAGAGCTTTTTTATATTAATAGATATTTTGAGCAATATCAATCGACTTAATTTTACAACATAATATTTATAATAAATCTCTTCTTTTTCTTATATAAGTTAACTTATTTATCATCGTCATCATTTTAAATACATAATATTTTAAATTTTACAATATTTTTTTGTTTAGAAAAATAAATAAATAAATGCTAATTATATAATAATATTAAAATATTATTTAATAATTGTTTAATAGTAAATCAAATAAATCTTTTTTTTTTGCTTATAAAAATATTTATTAGAAGGATAAGGTTAATTGATAAAATAAAATACATTTTAATAATTAAAAGTATATTTTTTAAAAAAAGAGTAGCTTGAGATATCATCATCATCTGAATGCATAGATAAAATATTTTTTTAATTTTATTATATTTTTTTAAATAGTAAGAAATAATTAAATAACATATTAATTATCATCATTAAACAATAATTTGTTAATAATCTTTTTACATTGTTATATAGTAATAAATAGAAAATTACTACGAAAAGAATGTGTATAAATATTTAATATTAATATATTCATTTATTCATCACATAATTTTAAATTATAAACTAGATTTTTAAGTTCTTCTTTAATCGAAAATCAAACTAGATTTTACTTTCTTACATTAAAAAAATATATATCTTTAATTCTGCAAAAACTTTCTATTGTAATTAGTAGCTAATTCAATTAATATTTAATAATTTTGTTATTTTTTATATTATTTTATTCATTTATTTTATTTTATTCTTTCAGAAATATTTTATGTTTTTATATTAATTTTAATTCATAGCATAATATTTATTTATTTATTATTTTTATTTATTTAATTAGACATATTTTTTTATTTAGTTGGATAATGTTTAGATTACATGAAGATAATAAATTTTTTGAAGCCATTATAATATTTATAAAATTAGAAATAAGTCAGCTCAATGTAGGAATAAAAGATAGAATGTTTTGATATGGGTTTTTAAGTGCCTGAATGAAAACTATGTAAAAAATATTTTGTTAAGTTTCCTATAATTATTATATGATTTGATTTTGTAAATAAATTTTTCGCTGTTGCCAAAAAAGAGTTATTAATAGAGAGTAGCTGCATAGATATTATTAAAAATTTTGGGATTCTGAGGAAAGATATACACAATGAACTAATTTTTAATGTTGCAATTAAAATCAGATTAATGACTGGTAGAAGATGGATAAATAATAATTAACATGATCATTATGACTCAGGTTCCAAGCTGAAGTTAAAAATACATGTTAATTATGTAAAAAATATATCTTATACTCGCTACCAACCATCAGCATTATGTTCAATCCTATTTTTCATCTGAGTTTTGTTGCTTAAAAAACTAAATTTTAATTATTTGCAGCACTTTCATTTATTAATATTTAGCAAAATCTAATAAGAATTTGCAAATTTATTAATGTTTTGATTTTATTTTTTCTTTTTTTTGTTTTTCTGTTAAATGCAATTATTAGATTAGCAGTCTAAACGACTTTTTTTTAATTTGCTTTGATTATTAAATTTATTATTATTTTTTATTGATTATTAATTTATTGATTTATATTTAATTAAATATATCATTAAAAGTTATTGCTATTAAAATATAACTCAATTTTAACAAGATCTTTGATATCTATGTATTTGTTTGTAATAGAGACTATCTCATCTATTTTAAATGCAAATGTTATAGATATTCTTATATCTATATAAATTGCTTGCATGATTATGTCAATAACTTTATTTTTTTTATTAAAAACAGCGCTAATTAATTGTAATCATTTTTAATCAAAATCTTTATATATATAGATATTAAGATGATATTAATAGAGTTGATTTGTTGGAGTTTTTATATAGTAAATAATTAAAAATAAATTTAAATTAAATTAATTAAAAAAAAAAACACTACTAGAAGCAAAATTAAAATTAAAATAAACAAATGTGTGACATTTTCTCAATCAGTGATTTTTAAAAAAATGAATTAGATGAAAACTAAAGAAAAGAGGCAGAATTAGTTAGACAACAAGTCGAGAATTAAATTTTAGAGTGGTAAAAATTAGATGTTAATACCAAGATTGTTTGTATTACATCTGGAGGTACTTCTGTACCCTTAGAAAAAAACACTGTAAGGTCAATTGAGAACTTTTCTACAGGATAAAGAGGTGCTATTTCTGCTGAGTAAAAATATTTTTTTAATAATATTTGTTAATTTGAATAATAAAAAATTAGAGAGTTTCTTAAGAGAGGATACAAAGTTATCTTTTTAAATAGAAAAAAATCATTGCAGCCCTTTTGCTGGAAATATTAAGTTGAAAAGTAATTTTTATTTTATTTAAAAAAAATTTTTTTCAAAATCTTTAATTTGAAAATTTTTACAAAATATAAAATTATTATTATTAAAAAAAGATTATTTGACGAAGGATTTGATATATGTAAAGAGGAAGTATAACTTTATCAAAAATTTAAATCCTCTATCCTAAAGATATCTTTCGAAAAAGTCTAAGATTATCTTTCATTAATATTGTAATTAAATTTCCTTATTAAATTTATTAATTCCATTTCTTTTCCAAAATTAGAATTATTGCTGAATGTATTGGTAAAAATGCTTATAGCAAGAATATGGCAATTTACTTAGCTGCAGCAGTCAGCGATTTCTATATCCCAATAGATAAAATGGTAAAATTAATTATTATTTTTTTAAAATATGGTCTTAATTAACACCAATTACTGATAAATCAAGGTTTCTCACAAAATTTAGTCAACTGATAATGAATCAGGCTTAGTAATTAAGCTAGATAATGTTCCAAAGTGCTTGTAAGCTATTTTTAGTAGAACTTTTTAATAACTTATTTAGCTCATTATTTTATATAAAGGAAAAAAATAAAAGAATTGGCTAATGAAGCAAAGGTTATTTCTTTTAAACTTGAGACAGATAACACAATTCTTAAAGATAAAGTCTTCTCATCCTTCAAAAAATATGGAGTTGATATTGTAACTAACTTATATTCTAACTTTAATTTTTTATTTAAAATTAAAATAATTTTATTAAAAGATCATAGGAAATCTTCTAAGTAATACTAGATTTGAAGTCTATTTATATTAAAAGGCATCAGAAACAAATAACTTAGAAAATGATATAATTTGTGAACATATTAAACAAGACAAAGATTCTATTGAAGTAAATTATTATTTTTATTTCAAATATTTTATTTTTAAAATTTTATTCAATTTAATTAATAATCTAGCTTATCGAATAAAAATTAATTGAATCATTAACTAAGATACTAAATGCATAGTGAAAAATCGAAGATCATAATTTCATTTTGAAATTAAGCTTTTTACTCCTATCAGTAACTATAATAATCACAGTGGACCATTATCTTATTATTAGATTATTATAATTTATTAACTTATATTGTACATGTCAAACAACTTATTATATAATTAGCACACTTTACCTAAAAGAATTTGAAATAAAATGGTTTAAATTTAATAAATTTCTTATTTAAACAAATTCATCAATCTGTTTAAAAATTTTTAAATCATATCTTAAAAAGATGAAAATACTATGAATAATTGATAAATATAAAATAACTTTGAATTTTTGTTTAAACAAATATTTCAATTTAGTTTACAAATTAAAAACAAATTTTTTATAAAAATTAAAAACCCATTAATTTTCAATATTAAAACAATTAATTATTTATTTTATGATTTTAAATCTAAAATAGCAATTACAAAATCATTGTATTTATTAGTAAACTTTTAAAATAATTGTATTGATATTATATAAAGTATGTTTAAAATAGTATTGATATTTATTATATAAATCTTTATGTTACAACATTTATACCTTCGAAATTAATATTTTAAGTTTATTAAATTTATTCTAAAAAGCAACAACAATTTAAATTTAAAATGATTATTAAAACATTTTTATTTTGTATCAAATTTCAAGTGATAATGAATTATTATTGTACTCCATCTCATCAATTTATTATTATTTATTTTCCTCTTGTTGATTAAGATTTTCAATGAAAAATGATACTTCTTTGACAAATCTCTCAGGATCTCTTGCATAAAGAAAATGAGCTTGATCCCAAAATATTGAAACATCTCTTTATAGATTGAAATCATTAAAAATAGAAGGATAGTCTTCTTAAACTCTTTGTAGACTAGTAAATTTTGATTTGCCACCTATTAGTATTTTTCTAGGTCCTTTCCAATAGCAGTTCTTTGTTTCATGAGATATTAAATTATTAAAACATTTATCTATAGCATTAAAATTTAAACACCATTTTAACTATCCATTCGGTAACACATTAATGTTGTTTAGCATTGTCTTTTACACAGGTACTTATTCAAATTTTGCTTAAATTAGCCCTCTAACTTCATCTATTGTTTTACCGTTAATATTAATTGATTTCATCTCAGTCATAAAACGGTACATTTATTCAACAGGTCCTGCTCCGTTATAAGCATAAGAGCTTGGCTAGATATCAATAATGATTACCCCTTTTACTCTTTCAGCTAAAAATTATTAGTAATCATTTAGAGCTGCCATTATAGTACGACCACCGAAACTATGACCTAACAAGATTAAGTCTTTTAAATCTTTCTAGGAAATATAATGAACCAAATCGTAAGCCATTTCCTCAAAGCTTATAGATTCTAAGTGCTGAGAAAGCCCGTGATTACGTAGATCTAACAAAGTTGAGTGAACATTTTTTCTCATTTATTCATGCTAAGCTACTTTTAAAAAATTTTTTGAGTTGTCAAATATACCGTGAAGCCATAATGCATTAAATTTGACATCAGCGTTTTTTAAAGCAGGAATATGATATTCATGTAGTTTTGCAGCCTTTAATTTATGAGTAGAGAATCTAAAAAAATTGAAAGCGAATTTCATGTTTTTCTGAGGATGAAAGAAGAAGAAAAATGGAGACGGTTTTTAAAAGAATTAGAATAGTGTATTATGGTTAGTATATTTTTATTTTATCAAATTTTTTATTATTTTTGGTTCTCATGATAACATAATGTGAGTATATAAATAAGACTATGTTGGTGCATATCAAACTATCAAATTATCAACATTATTACATAAGCTTTACTTTTCACCGTAATATTCTTTAAAAGTACAGAACTTTAGCACATATTATTAAATGAAGAATCTGCTCTGTTTATCAAAAATTTTACTTACATATTTAAACAACTAAGATTTAAATATTATTATGTAATTTGATTTTATGAAATCAGTAAAACTTCTAGAATTAATAAAAGGACGCATAATTGAATTTTCCTAATAAAAGTTCGAATTTATAAGATTTAATTAATTGAGTCAAAACTGACGATTATTGCGCATCATAAGAATTGTTTAGATTCTAATTTCATTTCTCAATAATTTAACATGTATCTATAAGATACTCATAGCCTTCAATTTATAAAAATTAAACATCCATTTTTTGCTCATTTGAAAATTAAGATTAAGATAATATAGGTCTTTAGCTTTAAATAGGTAAGAATACAAACCTAAAATTATCAGGATTTGGATTTAATTTATAAAAATGTGTTGATCTTAAAAATTAATTATAAAAAAGTAAAATAAAAATGACTACTACTTATACATCCCAAGAGATATAATAGTTTTTTTTTTAATAATTTAAATTGAAATTCATAAGAAAGTTTTTTTTAAACTTTTCAGTTATTTTTTAATGCTTTTTTGAAATAATAAATATTAGCTCCAAAAATATCTAAAAGTTAAAAAGGCTTTATTATGTAAAAAAGTAAGTAAAAGTAGCTTTAAAAGGTAATTATGTTAACAATTATAATTTATTTATAAAAGAAAGGATGTTAATAATTAATAATAATTATTAATCTTATCGCATTTTAGTAGAGATGAAGACTTTCCTACAATAATAATTAATTATTTTATAATGAATTCAATTTATTGCATACTATTTCAATATTTCAAAAATTAATTTATAAAATAGACATAATCTAAAATCTGAGTAAATTTGCTAGAAGATTAATAAAATTTCCAAAAAAAGATTAATTTAAATATTCTTATTAAATCTAATCCTTTTAATATTTAAATATACAGAGATATCACATTTTGAAAAACACTTGACAAAATCCTTAAATTTTAAATGTTTATTATTAACATTAAAAAAAGGTATTTTAGTTATTTCGACTATTAAATTTACTATATATTACGTGCAAGCAAATAAACTAAATGGATTTTTTAATTAGCTAGGTAAATTAATATGAATCTTAGTATTCACTCTATATTTTTCATGAAAATAATAAAAATGTAGGCAATTGTCTAAGTTATTGTTTAAAAATGTATTACATTCAGTTAATCTATTTTTAAAAAACTTAAATTGATTTTATTGAGTCCTATTTTTTAGTAAAAATAAATAGAATTTATTAAAAAATGATAGATTTTAAATCAATTTCATTTATTATCCTTTCTTTTTTTTCTACTTTTTAAAAATTTACTTCACCTATAAAGCACATATTTCGATAACCATAATTTTCATTAAATTAAACTCATATAATTTTATAATACTAACTATTTTAAATATGTTTATTGATAAAAAAGGTTTTTAAATATATAAATTTATTAATTTATTTTAATTGAAAAATAACTTTAATTTTATATTTTCACACATAAATTTATTTTAAATATTCTAAAATGATTTTGATCAAAATAATAATATTCTATAAAAAAGAAGGATAAATCATTCCTTTAATCAATATTAAAATGGTTTCTAAAAAATTATTTAAAGTTATTTTTAAGTTTGTTTTATTAAATCTTTATAGAATCATTTATAAAAAAAATACATTTAATTATTGATTTGCATATTAAATCATCATTCTTTACAAATTAGAAAACGATTACTTAAATTAATCTAATTTAATAAAAAAGCGTATCTTTTTT
Source organism: Tetrahymena malaccensis 436 (assembly GCA_000231845.2). NCBI lineage: Eukaryota > Ciliophora > Oligohymenophorea > Hymenostomatida > Tetrahymenidae > Tetrahymena > Tetrahymena malaccensis. Next base: position 12,411 of record AFXY02002165.1, on the reverse strand, counting down.
TTAATCTTTAAGTATTACTAAGCTAAAAATAATGCATGAAACATAAATACATCTTTGAATATATACCTAATAAAGAATTAAAATAATATGATCTTTGTAATAAAATTTAAGGCAATAAAAATATAATTAGTAGTTGCTTCATTAAGTTTTGTAAATAGGACATAAAAATTAAATAAGCTTTTTAAATGATCGTATTCCTTTTTAAGTAAATTTAATAAAAATAATATCTAGCAAAAGTAAAATATTTTGTTCATATGATGGAAACAGCTTCTACTTTCATTTTGAAAAAAATAAAAATATAAATCTAAAGAGGAAATGAATTTTTCAAATAAAGTTTTAATAATATTAAAGGCCAATTTTAAAACTAATTTTTATTTTTAATATCATACAAGGATTACAATGTAAAAGAATTGTTTAGCAATAAGCTTTTAAAAATATTTAGCACATAAAATTTTATTAATTATAAATTAAAGTATGGTCAGTCATTTATCAATATATATGTATGTATTAATTTTTGTGGCTCAATAGATTTTAATAATTAAAGTAGAAGAGAAAGTTAAATAAATAAATAATTTAATTAATTAATTAAACATACACGTCAAAACAACAAAAATATTTAAAGGAAAAACGATGCTCTAAGAACACTAAATAAACGTGGATATCCCACATTAAGATTAGGAAAACTTAATATACTAAGGAACATAAGTAAGAAACTTATCTCCTCTTTCTAAGAGCGAGATAAGATTCGATAATAGACTATCAATGATCAAGTCCACACAAAGCCCTCGTAAAGAGCATTTGTAATTAGAAATTTCAAAACTTAGAGACTAATCAAAAAAGCTATTGGAAATGATCGATTCAATGGGAAAAAGAGAAATAGAAAAGAATAAAAAAATATAGTATCAAAATTCCATCATTTCTGATTTGAAGCTTCGTTTAAGTTAGTTAAGTTCTTCATAGATAGAAAATACACCACTAACTTAGAGTTAGTATGAAAATCAATAACCTGAGAGCGTAACCTCAGAGTAAGAAAAAAGAAAACAAGAAGAAAATGAAGTGTTCCTCGCTCTTATTGAAGAGATGAAGCTCAAATAAGATGAAATTGATACTCTGTACTCAAAAGTTAACCAATTAGAAGAATAAGTTAAATCATTTTAGCTTTAACAAATAAATTTTGAGCAATTGCAAGAAACACTCAAAGAAAAAGACCAAAAAATTGAAGAGATTTAATAGAAGATAGTACAAAGTATTTAAGAATAAATTGTTTAAGAAAAAAGAGTTTAAGAGCCATAAAGTGTAGATTTAACTGATATAAAGCAAACAATAGAAAATCATGATACTTAGGTTAATCACCTCTCTAAGATAGTAGAAGATTAGCAACTACAACTCAGAAAAAATACAATGACAATTAAATAGTTAAGCGATAGTAATAGAACTTTAACTATTAAAGTTAAGCAATTCGAAGATGACAAGGGATCTGGTTGGAGATCTTTCTTTAATTTCATTAAAGAGTTGTTTATTGTTGTAATTATTTCTGCATTATTTTCTGGTTTAAAATATTATATTTCAATAATATGAAATTAGTATTTAATAATCTATATTTATGTGAGTATCTATCTATTTATTTTGCGATTTATTTCTTTTAACCAAGTGACAATCATCCAAAAATTAATTAATTGATTAATCAATATTATGAAGTTGTCAAGCAAATACTCCCCAGGATAAAAATTAGTAGTACCACACAAAAAATAATTAAATTTTAAAATAATATTCTAATTCATAAATTTATTTATATAATTTATATCAATAATATTGAAATTTAAAAAGTAATATATTGTTGTTAATTATTTTAAGTCTATATAAAAATCTTCAAATATTATTAAAGATCAAATATTTGATTTAAAGACAATTATTTATAGCTTATTTGATCTCAATTTTTGCTTCATATATGTGAAAAATCTTTTCTTGATCAATAATAATTAAATAAAAACAAAAAAAAAATAATTATTACCAAAAAGCTCAAAATCAAAAGATAAAAATTAAAAGTGTTAAAGTTTGTAAAAATGTTTAAAATTTTCTACAACAGTAATGACCTGAAAGAAGTATAAAAAATTAGAATTGAATAATAGTATCCGTAAATAAACATTTTTTTATTTTAAAAAAAGCTCTAAGATTGTAATCTCGATTAAGTGGTTGGCTTAAAATTGTGTCCAGATCCACGGTAATAAAATTAGTTTATTTTAAGTATATTAAATATATTTTAAAAAAATTAATTTTGAACACTTTTTTGAAGAAACTTTTAATGAACAATAAATATTTCTATTTAAAACTATATTAGAAAAGCAATTTTATTGATTTTTTAAAAAACTTTAGTTCATATAGCTAACACGATTTTTAAGCTCCCTCTGTATTAATACCTTAATTATAAAAATGTATTAATATCACAACTCTAGACTTACATATAATGTAAATATTTATCAAAATATTATTTTCTTATTAATATTTATCAAATAATTTTATTTTGATATACTTCACATAAAAATATTTTTAATTTAGCATGAATGATTCTTTAGCTCTCGAATTAGGTTCTTGTTTAAAAAACTTAAAAAAATTGACAAAAGTTTCACTCAATTTTTTGTAAGAATTTATTTGATAAATTCCAAAATTTTACTTTAAATTTTATTACTTATGAATGATAAATTTGTAAAAGCAAATAATAATTTGGGATAGATGGAATTAAAGCTTTATGTGAAGGATTGTCTTAATGTTAGGAATTAAATTATTTTAATCTAAATTTAAGGTAAATTAATTTTTTTCTACTAAAATCTATTTATATTTTATAACTACAAAAAGCTATGGAAAAATTTGTGATGAAGGTTTAGATGTTTTAAGTTCTACCCTAATAAACTTAAAAAAGATGCAAACACTATCGTTACATTTAGGGTAATTAATTATTTAAATTTTTAAAATTCTAAGGAATGATTTATTCTTTAAGAATATTTTTCTAATTAATAACTATACAAAAAATATTCTTATATAAGTATTGCCTAATGAAAACTATTTAATTTCATTTTGTTTCAATAGTGGAATCAAAATTAGCCCTCGTGGATACTAAACTATAAGTTAGGCTATCTCTAACAGTTTAAATCTTAAAACTTTAGTCCTGTAACTTAAGTAATATAATTAGCATATGATATATATTGTATAATTTCAAATAAGAAAGTTATAAAATTGATATTTTATTTTGAAAATGAAGCTAGAATGACCTTGAATAACAAAGCTCTTAAATGTTAGGTACTTAGATATCAAAATGTTAAAATCTTGTTAACCTAGACATAGATTTTTAGTAAAAAATTAAATTTTATTTGAAAATATGTAAAGCAATAAATTTTATGTTTATTTACATGATTAGAAAAAAAGGATTATTTTAATCAATATTATTATATAATTATTTATTAGGTTTATTTGAATTTCATAAAATTTAAATTTTTAGCAATTTTTTATTAAAATAAATATAGATACTGTTAAATTGATGCAACAAGCATATATGGGTTTTGCTCTGGTATTGCTAACTGTTAAAGCCTTTAAACTTTAAATATTTAACTTGAGTAAATACTTTTTTAGTTCAATTTAAATTACTATTGTACTCTCATATCCCAAAATATTTACATTTTTAGCTCATCTAAAGGAAAAATTGAAAATTGTTCCAATTATTTTTTCACAAACTTCTTTATTTTACTCTAATTAGTTATTTTGCACTCTTTACAAATACCTTTTTAATGAGATTGATTTTTTTTTTTAGATAAAAAATTATATTTCTTAATTTCATTATTAAAATTAATAAAAAGTGAGAATAAATTAGGAGATACGGGTGCTTAATACGTAAGCTAAGCGTTCAGCAACTGCAAAAAATTAAAGGAACTTAATCTTTTTTTTAAGTATTTATATTTAATTCACAAAAAATTTAAAAAAATTTAAATTATTGATAAAATGAATTCTGAATTTAAATGAAAACTTTAAATTATTAATATTAGAAGAAATGAAATTGGGGAAGAAGGAGCTTCATAATTAGGTTAAGCTTTTAAGAACTGCTTAAATTTAAAGAATTTAAATCTATATTTGGAGTAATTAAATATTTTTATTATTTAAATTAAATTATCAGTCATCATAACCCATTAAAGTTGAATATTTTAAATAAAAAATTTATTAATTATTTATAACTTTAAGCTCAAACAGAATAACTCCTGAAGGATTGTATAATTTATCATTTGGAATATAATAGTGCTCAAGTCTGACATAATTAAATCTCTCAATTTAGTAATAATTTAAATTAAAATTATTGTTTAAAAATTATTAGATAAAAGTAATTTTTTATTAAATAGCTGGAATGTTGCTTACAAAATTTTATTTACATTTTTAAAACAATAATAATTCATTTTTTTTATCTAAAAAAGCAATGGTAACCTCAACGAGTAGAGTTTAGCATAATTAGGAAAAGGTTTCATTAATTGCTAAAGCTTGTAAACCTTAAAATTAGATTTAAGGTAAAATCTTTCTAAAAGACTTAGATTTTAAACATATTATGTTATTCTTCATCATCATAAATTCAATCATAACATTTTTAATAGTGTCTAGAATTTAGGTGAGAATGGTGCTGCTGATTTATGTTCACAATTATCAAGCTGCTTGTCAATTGAAAATTTAACTTTGGTGTTAATGTATATTATTTACAAAGAATCATAAAATTTAGTTCAAAAAACTATATTTTAAGAAATAAAATTAATATTTTTAAACCAATTAATTATTTAATTTTATAAAGCGAATGCAGAATTAGAGATAAAGGAATAACTAATTTAGGATCACAATTTCTAAAATTTACAAATCTTACTAGTTTAAATATTAATCTTGAGTAAATTAAATTTATTTAACTGATAAATTTTTAAAGATAAAATTAATGAATGATACTTTATCATTTATTTAAAAAAAAATGTATATTTAAGATAAAACTAAATTTCATCAGAAAGTGTTGAGAGCTTAGTTTCAGGTTTTGCTAGTTGTTAAAATCTTTAATCTCTAAATTTAGATCTAGGGTAAAAACTTTTTTTGTTAAAATATTTTTATAGATTTTAAAATTAATTTAAATACTAAAATGTTGTTCAGATTTAACTTTATTGGTGATTAAGGCATTTTAGTCATAAGTTCTGGATTGTCTAGTTACAAGCAACTATAGAAATTATATCTTTCAATTGCGTAATTAGTTAATTTTTTTTAACTAAAACTATAGATCTAATTTAGAAAATATGGTGTTTTGTGGATAAAATTGATCCAACAAAAAACTATGAAGACTTTTCAATTTTATATTAATTAATAATTTTTCTAAATAGTTAAAATTTAATTTCTGATGAAGGTGTCCAAAATCTTGCCTAGAATTTAAAATAACTTAATAATCTTTCAGTTCTAGGTCTTAACCTATTGTAAATATTAGAAGAAAAATATATAATAACTTTCATATATTCCAATTATTCAATTATTTAATAAAATAAATATGCACCTATTTATTCATTTATTATAAAAATACAGCAAAAATAATGTTTAAGATTAAGGAGCCTAAGCAATTTCTTAATTATTTTAAGATATTTAAAGTATAAACACTCTCTTTTTAAACTTACGGTAATCAAATTATTTATCAATTTTTGATTTGTAACAAAGCTTGTATATAAAATTAATATTAAAATATTATATTTATTTTTTAAGAATTAAATTTATTTAATCCTAATTTAAATATTAAAAAAAGCTATAACTAAATAAGTAATTAAGGAATTAAAGAATTAATAAATTGCTTATTTCATTGTAAAAATATCTCAGTTTTAAACATCGACAGATTGTAATATTTTAATTTGATTAAAATTTAATAATTTTTAAATTAATAGTATGAATTTTTAAGTTGGTGAACAAGTGGATAAAGAATTTAAGACTAAATTAAAAAAATCAAAATATATTGTTTAGTTATAATAATATTGAATTAGTTTACTTCTTAATAAATTTTATTTTTATCCAAATATAAAATAAATATCATTACGTGTGTGTAGTGTCAAATTTTAATTAATAAATTAAAACTTTTAATTATTATTATATTTTTAATAAAAAAAATAAACCTTTAAGATACAATTCTAATATTTACTTGTTTTAGATAATTACTGTCAAATAAATTAATTATTTTAATAGTGATAGATATTAAATTAAAATTTGCATAAATTTTTCAAAATTTTAAATAATTTTCCAAAAGAATATTGAAATTTTATGGTTGTTAAATAATAAATATTTTCAAACAAATAAAAATAATATATTTTTAAATAAAAATCAATTGTAAATATGATCTTGAAGCACATCTTATAGAATGCTTTTGATGCATTTTAATAGATGATCTGACAAAGAAGGATAAATCATTTAAAAATTTTGATGAGGTATTTTTAATCATAAAAATAATAAAGAAAATATTTTATGGTTTTGACCATAAAGAATAAATTTAAAAGTTTATCAATTAGATATATTTTAAAAACCATAATATTATCAGTGTAGAATGCTTATTAGTAGAATAATATTTAAAATAAATTCTCAAAATCTAGGTTTTTAGAGTTATGATACTAACCTTATCAAGAAGTATTTATATTAATATAATAATATATTGTTTATTTGAGAGAATATTTTTAATATCAAACTAATTTTTGGCAACAAAAAAAACCCTCATAATTTTAAATTAGGATTGATTTTAAGTTTTAAGTTATAAACTTAGTTGTTTATTAAAACTAATATTAAAACCATAATTTGGGGATATTAAAACCATAATTTGGGAATATTAAAACCATAATAACATATTGAAATCTGACAATTTGCATATTGAATAAATAGATTTAGAATTGGTATTTGATTGTTTAGATTATATTATTTTGAAAATATTTAAGATTTGAAATATCTTTTTTACACCAAGGACTATTTAGAGTGTAATAAATTAATTATTTATTAATATTTCTATATATTTATAAATTAATAATTTTTAATAATGATTTCAATATTATTAATTAAAATAAACTATGTAGCTAGTTTGTCTAAAATATAGATTGATATAAACAAAATAGAAAACAATTTTATTTAGTTTAACTCAAGTCATAATTTGAGATATTTATTTTCAATATGAAATTCCTTTATTTACAGGTGAAGGCTTACAACCACTGCATGAATATAATTTTAAGAATGTTAAGACAATCTAAACAAGAATTAAAATAAATTAAAGAACTGTGAATGAAATAGGCCAACCTCTTCTAATATAAAAACTGCTTCCAGGATTAACTTAATTTTAAACCCCCATTGCTAAAACAAACGCATTAGCTAAGGAGTCATTATTTATATAATCGCAGTTAACTTAGCTTTTGTAATTACTAACAATACTTGAATTCCAAAAGTCATCATTATACTTTTAGTAGCTTCTACCACAGATGTTAATCTAACAAATAGATTGTTCTGCAGAATATCCTAAACCAATTAGAGTCACAATTAAAATGCCTATCAATAAGATAAAAATAATCCAAGTAGCCAATCTCTCCCATGCTTTAGCATAAAATATAAGTAAGACATTTACAACTAAGTAAAGAAAACTAAAAATTGCAACTGCTATAAATGCAGGAGAACAACCATTATCAGACATAAATGCTGTAATAACTCCTGTCGCGAATGAAATACAGATTCCAACAATTAAAAATGCTAGAGTTAAAGCGTTTTTTTTGTTACCTTTCACCTAATAAAAATAAAGTTAAAAACTTTAAAAAGAAAATAAATATTTACTTATGAGTACATGTTTGTTTCTTTCAATTACAATATTTCAAGAAGATATTAATTAAAAATGAAAAATTAATTATTATTTAACAAAAACCTGTTTTTTTAAAGATTGATATTATCAGTAAGTAAATATCTATTTTAGATTAAGGTGATTAAACTAATTTTCAATTTCAAATTGTCTATACTAAAAAACTTTTTAATATCTTGATTCTGCATGCATCCTTTTATTATTTTCTATTTTATTCTAATAAATTAAGCTTTGTTGCACACCCTATTACACGAAGTGTATATGCTTAAATTATAAAAATATACCAAAATTATTTTAGTGTAAATTCTCCAAATTTAATTTCCAAATATACTTTCTTTTGCTTTAGATTAAATATTTGAAAAAAAATATAAATAAAGACACAATTTTTGAAATATCAAAAAATTAATAAGTTCAAAAAATATCAAATTAATAATTTTTTTCTTCTTCTGAATTTCATTTTGATTATCTTTTATAGGTGCTAGAAATCCAATTATAAATTTTAAATAAAAAAGATGTTTCTGATCAACCAAAATAAAAATAAAACCATTTTTAACTCTTTTTAAAACTTTGAAGTGCTTGATAAACTTTTCTTTCTTGACTATTTTTGTTTGAAAAAATAAAATTGCTAAATTTCTTTAAATTTATTATTTTTATTTTCTTTAAAATTGCTCATTTTATCTACTTTTTAAATTCATCTTTCATTGTTGAAATAATTTTTTCTAAATAATTAGTATTATTTCCTTCAAAACAGAGGTAGTATTAAAAGACTTTAAGCTAACTATTTTTTTCTAATTTAAAATGGAATCATTCTTAAATATACTTCAATTTTTTGATGCTGGGTTAGATTATAATACTTTTATTCTATCTTTATGTGAAATTAGTTAATGTCTTATTTAATATTTTTCTTCTCGTAAATTTAGAAGAGGTTTAGTAGAGATATTAAATCCATATTAGATAAATAAGGCATCTTACTACTAAATTAGATGAAAAAATTGAAATCTATCTTGGAAATACTATAAAATATTGAAGATAATTAAATTAATATTTTTTAGTGGCTCTCTTTTTATAATAAAATAAATACCAAATTAAAACTAATAGAATTATTTAATGTATTTTACAATAAAATCATTAAGAAAAAATACATTTATTCAACAACGAAAATAAAATATTCTTCAAAAAAAATTTTAATTTTAATTTAACATTTATGGTTATTCATAAGGATGTGTTTTAAAATTTAATGGATTAGGCATCATACTCATTTATATTTATTATTAGGTAAATTACTACTACTACTACTATTATAATCCTTTTGTGCCATTTAAATATTATTACTCTTAAATTTAAAATTATTACTATTTTAATTTTATTTCATTAAGTTATTACTAGTTAAATTAAGTTTATTAAATTTAAAGCGGTTTCCAATTAGGCGGTGCTTGGATTTTTAACATTTGAGGTATACCTTAGCAGTTTAAATTTTAGCTTGGATTGGGATTAATATACATCTAAACAGTATGAGGAATCTCAATTAAATGAAATAATGTATTTATTTCTGGACAAATCTATAGGTAATAGTTTACTTAGATAAGCTAGCCTTAGGATGTTAAGCCAATTTCAGCAGGTACTTGTAATTGCACATCTTACTATATCTTGAGTTTATCTACTTTTAGAGTCAAACATTTTTCAAAAATTGGAATAATTTTATCTCTTTCAAATTCAAACGACTTCATGTTTACTTAGCCAATTAACTTGACATTTAAATTTTTTATTTTTTTTTTATGTTTGCTCAAATCTACTTCCAATTTAATATCAATTATTTCATTTGGAGAAAAATATCTTCCGTTTGTAGTTACTTGGTAACTTATTAACCCTGAACTACAACAACAGCACACTAAAGAAGATAAGCAAGAGCTTGTTGTGTTTGGCTATTCAATAATTGGTAATTACTAACCTATGAAAATCTCTTAGCTCCCAGAAATAGGTTTTAAGTTAGGTTCTTTAGGAATAATTTGCGCAATTAGTTAATATTTTAAGCTACATTAATTATTTTCATCCTTAAAGTATTTCACAGATGAAGGAAGTTTATCTGAAACTGTTAATTAAAAGGGGACTACAACCTAGCAAGGCTAAATTACAAATGTAGATTCATTTGATCCTTAAGCAAAATCATATACAGGAATACTAAAATTAAGAAATTCATTCCTACCCTTGGCATAAATAGTCTTATGATGCTTACCAGCCCCCACAGTATAAGTATAACGAGTTTCTTCTAAACCTTATAGAGTGATTTACAAAATATTGCCAAAATACTATTCCTCTAGATTGATATTAAGTAAACCTTAAATAACTTAATTACTTACATAAGCTGTCTTTTAAAGTTAAATATAGATTCCTCCTTTCACTTATTTCCTGTTATCATTAGGATGACTTTGACCCATTTCCCAGACTTTGCAATCTTTTATCGAACTTATATCTGATTTAAATAAAAATTTGATAATTTTATAAATTAAATTTTACTAATTAAAATCGAAAAGGAAATTAGTTTTTGTTGTTGCTTTTATTTAATTCTTTTATAATCAAAATTTATAAAATTAGATACATTCTAAATTATTCAATGCTCATTAACAAAACTTTTTGTTTATTTAATTGGATATTCATCCTAAATAAATAACTATGATTATCCTTGAAATTATGTAAGTTAATTATAAAAATGCTATTAAAGTTTTCCAGAGTATTGCAAAGAAAAATGCATTTTAATCCTGCTTTATTTATATTTGTATTTAATGTATTGTTTAGTTAAAATCTAAGGGAGGGAAAAACTATCAAATCAAGATACGAAAAAATTACCATCTGTTTTTTAAATTACTCTAGCAAATTTTAATTTCGATAAAAATATACTTGTAACTTTGGTAAATTTCATCATAAGCAAATAGTTTTTAAGATTAGAGTTAGCTATTATCCAAGAATAATATTTGTAAAACAAATTAATAATTTATCAGTTTCGATATTTAACAATATAACTAAATGAGATGTAGAATTTAATTAATTTAGGTTTATAAAAAATAGATACTTAGGAATATCAGTTAAGCTAATATAAGTTGATAGATACTGCTATTATATTAGATTGGGTAATATTTTTTAATCTTGATCATATAATTATCATCCATTTTTAATCTTAAACCTAATCAAAAAGATATTAAGTGATGGCTAAGTTTTAAATAAAATGAATAAAACATTAAATCAGCAAATTCAATTCTAATCATTTGTTTTAATTTATTTGAGCAAACTTTAATTTCGATAAAAATACACTTTTTAAATTTAGCAAATTAATGTATAGCAAAATATATTTCAGATTAGATAGTTTAAATCAAATAAATTATTTTTTAAATCAGATTAATAAATCATCAATTTCAATTATCTAATTATGTAGCATAAGTATGACATAAGACAATATCAATAGATAAACTTATTATTACTTTTAATTGTGTAGCATTTTTATAAAATTATCATCCATTTTTTAAATTGAATAAAAAAACTTAATCAAAAAAATTTATTGATAAGAAAAAGTTTTTCCAAATCTTTATTAATTCATTTTATGAATTTTAAATGAATATCTTATTCGCAATTATTTTTTTTGACTTTCACACTTTAATTATGAATAAAATACTATTAATAATTTCTTAAATTGTTGTGAATAAATAAATAATGTAATAAAATTAACTGTTTTAATTTCTTTTTATTGATAAATTAAAATATATATTTAATTGTCTTTCTTTATTATCCAAAAGTAAATTAATTCTAAATATCTTATCAATCAAATAATTTCTGTGCGTCCTTTTAGATAGGGAATACACTAAATATAAATTCAGAATTAATATAAATTTAATCTTCTCATCATATTTAATACAATTTATTTAAGAAAATTAAAGAAAGGATTAAAATTATTATTATGAAGAAATCCAAATTTTTAATAAAAATTTTCATTAAGTAACATTTTTGTTTACTTTATTTATCAAATAATGTATAAATTTTATAGAAAAATTCTTCAATTTATTATTTCTTTAAATATCCGGGGTTAAAATTTATCAAAATATATACCTTAAATACTACAAGTATTGTTTCAGCTTAACATCCCTCTAATTTTATTCAATGTGTCTTTATTTTATGGCACCAATTTAATTTTGCCTTTTAAAATAAATTACATGCTAAAGTTTTTCTGTTCATTTTTTATTTTTGATGAAATAAAGCAAAAGAAAAGTTTAGACTAAAGTTTTATTTTAGATATTAATCTTATAAATTTAGAAATTAATTCAGAAAAAATTTGTCAATATTAAAATCTTTGATAAAAAAAGAAATTGATTTAATTTATGAGAATTTAAAAAAAGCTTAAACCTTTAAAATAAATCTATTTTCAGTAAAAAAATATTTTACTAAATTGAACAATACCATAAATATGTTAAAAAACATTTTTAAAAAAATTTAATGCTAATATATTATTTATAATTTAACATAAGGGGTTGGGGTTGGGGTTGGGGTTGGGGTTGGGGTTGGGG